>CM047513.1:180163-185163 GCA_026122265.1 Ammodytes dubius | reverse complement strand
TCGACAAATTTTCGACGAATTTTCCCCCAACTGTCTTAATGCGTTGGTCGAGAAAAAAAAAAGGCAAAAAAAAACACAATTTTCGCCCTAATATTGCAAAAAAAAAAAAACGCATTAATACAGTTGGAGGATCCTTATATAGCGGGTTACCTCAGTAAGTATTAAGACAGTAGGGGAGAGTGGGGTGAGTTTGTGATGTATATGTATATGTATAATGATGAATGTATATGTATATGTATTATGTATATGTATAGTATATGTGATGTATATGTATATGTATATGTATATGTATATGTGATGTATATGTATATGTATATATGTATATGTAAATGTAGATTCCTATCAAGTGTCTTAATACTTACTGAGGTAACCCGCTATATAAGGATCCCCCAACTGTATTAATGCGTTAGTTTTGTAATATTAGGGCGAAAATTGGTCGAAATCTAGTCAAAAATCCTCAAATATGCTCCGTTAAGGCGTTTTTACCCTCCTAGTGGCAACATTCCGAGAGTCGTTAAGCCAACGTTCCGAGAGTCGTTACGCGAACCTTCCATTTCTGCCACGAACCTTCCATTTCTGCCGCGAACGTTCCGGAATGTTGGTAACGACTCTCGGAATGTTGCCACTAGGAGGAGAAAAACGCCTTAACGGAGCATATTTGAGGATTTTTGTCATTTTTTTTGTCGTTTTTTTGTCGAAATTTCGTGCTTTTTTCGACAATTTTCACGAATTTTCCCCAACTGTCTTAATGCGTTGGTCGAGAAAAAAAAAGGCAAAAAAAAAACACATTTTTCGCCCTAATATTGCAAAAAAAAAAACGCATTAATACAGTTGGAGGATCCTTATATAGCGGGTTACCTCAGTAAGTATTAAGACAGTAGGGGAGAGTGGGGTGAGTTGTATATGTATATGTATATGTATATGTGATGTATATGTGATGTATATGTATATGTATATGTATATGTATATGTATATGTATATGTAGATTCCTATCAAGTGTCTTAATACTTACTGAGGTAACCCGCTATATAAGGATCCCCCAACTGTATTAATGCGTTAGTTTTGTAATATTAGGGCGAAAATTGGTCGAAATCTAGTCAAAAATCCTCAAATATGCTCCGTTAAGGCGTTTTTTCTCCTCCTAGTGGCAACATTCCGAGAGTCGTTAAGCCAACGTTCCGAGAGTCGTTACGCGAACCTTCCATTTCTGCCCGAACCTTCCATTTCTGCCGCGAACGTTCCGGAATGTTGGTAACGACTCTCGGAATGTTGCCACTAGGAGGTAGAAAAACGCCTTAACGGAGCATATTTGAGGATTTTTGTCGTTTTTTTTTGTCGTTTTTTGTCGAAATTTCGTGCTTTTTTCGACAAATTTTTCGACAAATTTTCCCCAACTGTCTTAATGCGTTGGTCGAGAAAAAAAAAGGCAAAAAAAAACACAATTTTCGCCTTATTATTGCAAAAAAAAACGCATTAATACAGTTGGAGGATCCTTATATAGCGGGTTACCTCAGTAAGTATTAAGACAGTAGGGGAGAGTGGGGTGAGTTGTATATGTTATGTATATGTATATGTATTGTATATGTATATGTATATGTATATGTAATATGTATATGTATATGTAATGTATATGTATATGTGATGTATATGTATATGTATATGTATATGTATATGTATATGTATATGTATATGTATATGTAAATGTAGATTCCTATCAAGTGTCTTAATACTTACTGAGGTAACCCGCTATATAAGGATCCCCCAACTGTATTAATGCGTTAGTTTTGTAATATTAGGGCGAAAATTGGTCGAAATCTAGTCAAAAATCCTCAAATATGCTCCGTTAAGGCGTTTTTTACCCTCCTAGTGGCAACATTCCGAGAGTCGTTAAGCCAACGTTCCGAGAGTCGTTACGCGAACCTTCCATTTCTGCCGCGAACGTTCCGGAATGTTGGTAACGACTCTCGGAATGCTCCCACTAGGAGGAGAAAAACGCCTTAACGGAGCATATTTGAGGATTTTTGTCGTTTTTTTTTGTCGTTTTTTGTCGAAATTTCGTGCTTTTTTCGACAAATTTTCGACGAATTTTCCCCAACTGTATTAATGCGTTGTCGAGAAAAAAAAAGAGGCAAAAAAAACCACAATTTTCGCCCTAATATTGAAAAAAAAAAAACGCATTAATACAGTTGGAGGATCCATTATATTAGCGGGTTATCATGTAATATTAAGACAGTAGGAAGTGGGTTAGCTGTATATATGATATGTATATGTATATATAGTTATGTATATGGTATAATGTATATGTATATTGTATATGTTATGTATATGTATATGTATATGTAGTATGTAATGTATATGTATATGTATGTATATGTTATGTATATGTATATGTATATGTATATGTATATGTATATGTTATATGTAATATGTATATGTATATGTATATGTATATGTATAATTATGTATATGTATATGTATGTATATGTTATGTATATGTATATGTATATGTATATGTATATGTATGATGTATATGTATATGTATATGTATATGTATATGTATATGTATATGTATATTTGATGTATTATGTATATGTAATGTATATGTATAGTATGTATATGTATATGTATATGTATATGTATATGTATATGTATATGTATATGTATATGTATATGTATATGTATATGTATATGTATATGTATATGTATATGTATATGTATATGTGATGTATATGTAGATGTGTATGTATATGTGATGTATATGTATATGTATTGTATATGTATATGTATATGTATATGTATATGTATATGTATATGTGATGTATATGTATATGTATATGTGATGTATATGTATATGTATATGTATATGTATATGTATATGTATATGTATATGTATATGTAGATGTATATGTATATGTATATGTGATGTATATGTGATGTATATGTAAATGTAGATTCCTATCAAGTGTCTTAATACTTACTGAGGTAACCCGCTATATAAGGATCCCCCAACTGTATTAATGCGTTAGTTTAGTGTTTTACTGAGGTAACCCACTATATAAGGATCCCCCAACTGTATTAATGCAGCAGTCGGTAATACTACGGCGAAAATTGGTCGAAAATCTAGTCAAAAATCCTCAAATATGCTCCGTTAAGGACTTTTTCGTTTCGTCGGTTGGTTCTAGTGGGAACATTCCGACTGCCACGAACATTCCGACTGCCACGAACATTCCGACTGCCACGAACGTTCCGGAATGTTGGTAACGACTCTCGGAATGTTGCCACTAGGAGGGGAAAAACGCCTTAACGGAGCATATTTGAGGATTTTTGTCGTTTTTTTTGTCGTTTTTTGTCAAATTTTCGCGAGATTTTCGACTAATTTTTTCGACAAAAACAAACAAAGACAAAGACGATTTTCGCCCTATTATTGCAAAAAAAACAAAACAAAAAAAAAACACAATTTTCGCCTTATTATTGCAAAAAAAAAAAGGCATTAATACAGTTGGAGGATCCTTATATAGCGGGTTACCTCAGTAAGTATTAAGACAGTAGGGAGAGTGGGGTGTGTTGTGATGTATATGTATATGTATATGTAAATGTATATGTATATGTATATGTGATGTATATGTATATGTATATGTATATGTAGGGTTAGGGTTAACCCTAGTTATTCACTTTAATTTATTTAAAGTCTATCTGTTCCAATACTTCTGCTCGTCTAAAAATGTGGTGTTCCTTTACAAATAATTATATCTTCTCAGTTGTGTATCGGATTCAGATGTGAATACCTGGAAATGAAAGCTGAAATGTTGAGCTATTGTCTCATATTCATCTTTTGGTGTCAAACCCAAATGGAGATGGTGTGCAGCAGAAGAGCATAGGTACTGTGTGTTGGCCTCACTGTTCCAATACTTATGGAGGGGACTGTATGTGTGTTCGTGTTTCTTTTGCGTTTTTTGTGCATTTTTTGAGTGTACGCGTAAAATCCAGGAATTTTGGCAAAATTTTAGTATAGTATAGTGCAGGGATTCCCACAGAGTGGACAAAATGTAATATTAATATTTATAAGATTTTAGCTAATAAATTACTTAAAATGTTACACAGTGCCCCTTTAAGGTGCTTTTATCATCTTTTAAAAAAAAATAGAAGATTGAAATTTCATCTGGTATTTGAAGTACATGGATAAGAGCAGATTTTCTTTGGCAAGTTGGTTTCCATGTTGACAAAGCATCTCCTTCTCCTGTCAGTAAGAGCCTGTCTCTGATGTGATGTAAAGGATTTTTGCAACTTTTTTGCAACTTTTTGAGACAAAATTTCTCTGTTTGTGTGTTAGATAGATGGATATAACTTACGTCCCACCACACCAGTAGGCTAGGTGCGTGCTCCACAGCCATCTCACACATTTCCTGGACCTCCTGCCTGGTTCCTCTGCGGGAGAACAGTCTCAGGTAGTGGCTCCACACCTCGGGGTCTTCACAGTTCGTCTCCAGAGCCCGAGAGAGGGTGTTCAGGGCCGCCTCCAGGCACTCTGCTACTGACCTGCAGACAGACAGACACAGACACAGACAGAGAAACACACACACACACGTTTGAACAGCTATACTTGTGAGGACATTCATTGACATAATGCATTCCCTAGCCCCTTACCCTAACCCTAACCATCCAAACTAAATGCCTAACACCAACCCTTACATTAACCCTAACATAAACCTAATTCATACCTGAAGCTTAAAACCTAGTGTTAACCCTCAAACAGCCCTTTAAAGGCCTGTCCTTAAAACCTAGTGTTAACCCTCAAACAGCCCTTTAAAGTCCTGTCCTTAAAACCTAGTGTTAACCCTCAAACAGCCCTTTAAAGTCCTGTCCTTAAAACCTAGTGTTAACCCTCAAACAGCCCTTTAAAGGCCTGTCCTTAAAACCTATGCTGTGTCTGAAATCGCGCACTTACGTAAGTGCACTTACATTGAGTGCACTTTATTATCCCAACAGTACACTTACTTATA
>CM047513.1:162663-170163 GCA_026122265.1 Ammodytes dubius | reverse complement strand
GGGTTACACCATCAGAGTGTGTGTGTGTGTCTCTTTCTCCCTCTGTGTGTGTCTCTCTCCCTGTGTGTGTGTGTGTGACTCTGTTGCATCCTCTGTCTCGTGTGTGTTCTCTCCTCTTGAGTGTGTGTGTGTGTCTCTTTCTCCCTCTGTGTGTGTGTCTGTTCTGTGTGTGTGTGTGTCTTTCTTTGTGTGTGTTGTCTCATGTGTGTGTGTGTGTTCTCTGTGTGCTGTGTGTGTCCGTGTTGTGTGTGTGTGTTGTGTGTGTGTCCTGTTGTGTGTGTCCTCTTAGCAGTGGTTTCGTGTTGTAGCATTAGCGATCTTCTTGACTGCAGCTTACTCGTAGCTTAGCTCGGGTCTCGTAGCTTAGCCACCTTCCCTTCAGCCATCTTTAGAGACTCACTCTTCTTCATTTCCTGGTGAAGCAGATGTCTCAATACGGCTTCATCCCTCTGTAGCAGCTCTCTGAGAGAGAGAGGGAAGGAGGGAGAGAGGGAGGGAGGGAGGGAGGGAAGGAGGGAGAGAGGGAAGGAGGGAGGGAGAGAGGGAGAGAGGGAGGGAGGGAGACAGGGAGGGAGGGAGACAGGGAGGGAGACAGGGAGGGAGGGAGACAAGCAGGGAGGGAGAGAGGGAAGGAGGGAGAGAGGGAAGGAGGGAGACAGGGAGGGAGGGAGGGAGGGAGGGAGGGAGGGAGGGAGGGAGGGAGGGAGGGAGGGAGGGAGGGAGGGAGGGAGACAGGCAGGGAGGGAGGGAGACAGGCAGGGAGAGAGGGAGGGAGGGAGGGAGGGAGGGAGGGAGAGAGGGAGACAGCCAGGGAGGGAGGGAGGGAGGGGAGGGAGAGAGGGAGAGAGAGAGACAGGCAGGGAGGGAGGAAGGGAGGGAGGGAGGGAGGGAGGGAGGGAGAGAGAGAGAGGGAGAGAGGGAGGGAGAGAGGGAGGGAGAGAGGGAGACAGGCAGGGAGAGAGACAGGCAGGGAGAGAGACAGGCAGAATGATAGACAGGCAGGAAGGGAAGGGAGAGGGAGGGAGGGAGGGAGAGGAGGGAGGGAGGGAGGGACACACATACACAGGGAAAGAGAGGGAGGGAGGGACACACATACACAGGGAGAAATACATGTTCAAATTTAGTCAAGTCAACTTGATTGTCTTTTTTTCCACATGTTCCAGACATACAGAGGCAAAAAGAAAAAAATATATATTACGCGCGTATGCTACGCGAGGAGTTCAAAAAATTGAACTTTTGTTGCTCCTACGTGAGACGATTAGCCGCGTTGGCCAATCAGCGTTGAGCTTGACCCGACGTCACAGGCAGAGAGACGGACAGTGTACTGTACACAGAGGCTGATGAGACACGAGGAGGAAAATGTATTGCAGGCAGCCGAGCCGGTGCTGTATGACAGCAGCTCGGGAATAGAAGACGTGGGGAGAGTAAACCAGGAGAATGGACTTCCTGGTTAATTCAGTAAACATGTGCGGCTGTGCTTTAGCCGATAAAACAAGTTAGCGCCGTATAGCATTAGTTAACTCACCCTGTTGTGTGCGGGCGGCTAGCGCCTCATATTATGAACCCAAACATGACGGCTATGTCCGGGGGACTTTCACAACAAGTACAGCGAAACACCGGTGTTGATACGCCAGCCACGGTCCCCTGTCACAGCCAGGTAGGCTAATGTTGGCTACTTGGCTTTATGTTGTGCCGCCGTGCACCGATGCTGCTGTAACTGTGTTTGTTATGTAGCTGCTGTGAATATGCAATGCTGTTTTAATGCTAGGCTATTTGTGCTGTTCAGTTTGTCTTTTGGCACAGTTGTTGGCCGTGTTGTTTTTGTTTTTGTGCGGACATGCACGCTATTGTGTCGGGTCGGGTCTGATCGCAGCCATGGTTGATAAGGGAAATACAATATCGGTAGGTAGACTAGGCACGTTACGCGCGTACAACCATTTTTGACACAAAATGATCAAGCAACATTTTAGCCGCGTTACGCACGTAAATCTTACGCGTGTAAAGTGCCTAGTGTGTTCGCACCTTGAGAGAGAGAGTGTGTACCTGTGTCTGGTCAGCCTCTGCTCTGCCTCAGTCAGTCTCTGCTCAGCTGAAGGGTTGAGATCCACACGCAGCACAGGCTCCTTCAACAACTTCTGCTTCTCACGGCTGAAAACACACACACAGATACTTTACTGTGTGTGTGTGTGTGTGTGTGAGTGAGTGTGTGTGTGAGTGTGTGTGTGTGTGTGTGAGTGAGTGTGAGTGAGTGAGTGAGTGAGTGTCGTTGTTTAGTGTGTGTGTGTGTATTAGCGTGTGATATCTGTGTGTGTGTGTGTCTGTCTTTGTTTAGTGTGTCTTTGTTTAGTGTGTGTGTGTGTGTGTGTGTGTGTGTGTGTGTGTGTTGTGTGTGTGTGTGTGAATGAGTGTGTGTCTTTGTTTAGTGTGTGTGTGTGTGTGTTAGCATGTTGCTAGCCTACCTAGCTATCTCCTCCTTCAGCAGTCTGTACTCTGCTCTCTTGTTCTCGGGCAGAGCTTCTGGAGTCCTCACCGGCTCCTTCTCCTTCTCCGGACCAGAGGCCGCTTTAGGCTGCGCTGCCTGGACAGACAGACAGACAGACAGGCAGGCAGACAGGCAGGCAGGCAGGCAGACAGAGAGAGAGAGACAGACAGACAGAGAGACACACACACAAAACACAGTTATCAGATTGAGAAGAAAAAAAAAAAAAAAAAAAAATGGAATTTGTCCGAAAGAATTAAAAAAAAATGGAATTTGTCCGAAAGAATAATTTAAAAAAATTAAAAAAAAAATGTAATTTGTCCGAAAGAATTAAAAAAAAAAAAAAAATGGAATTTGTCCAAAAGAATTTTTAAAAAAATGGAATTTGTCCGAAAGAATAAAAAGAAAAGAAAAAAAAAATTAATTTGTCCGAAAGAATAATAGTAAAAAAAAAATTTTTAAAAAATGGAATTTGTCCGAAAGAATAATAATAATAAAAAAAATAAAAATAAAAAAAAAAATCCGAAAGAATAAAAAAAAAAAAAAAATTAATTTGTCCGAAAGAATAATTTTTTTAAAAAAAAAATGGAATTTGTCCGAAAGAATAATAATACAAAAAAAAAAGAAACACATTGGATATAAAAAAACATTTAGAACCATCTATGAATCTATGAATAGACAAACAGACAGACAGACAGACAGGTAAACAGACAGACAGGTAAACAGACAGACAGACAGATAGACAGGTAAACAGACAGACAGACAGGTAAACAGACAGACAGGTAAACAGACAGACAGACAGGTAAACAGACAGACAGGTATACAGACAGACAGGTAAACAGACAGACAGACAGACAGTACCTCCACGGTCCTCCGGGCCTCTTTGATCATGAACTCCAGCCCTCCGAACGCAGCGATCTGATTGGCTCCTGCAGCAGCAGCGTCATCTGACTCACTGTCCTCCGAGTCCACCAGAGAAACCACCACGGACTTGTGTCTGGCAGCTGGGAGACAGAAGGTTGTACAGAGCAGTGGAGAGACAGACAGGTTAGTGTTAGAGAAATCTATTTCTCTTATGATTGTATAACATATTAATGCTATCATTCTCTTCACCTCACATTGAACTCTGTTGTACAACACTGTGGTAAACATGTTTTTCTTGAAGTAAAACTGCCTCGTCACACAGCAAGATGTGAACACACAGCATGTTCAAGGACGAATACTCCTTGCACTCGAATCATCTTATTATCAGTACAATTGTATCACTCTTCCCAGACACTCAGATATGAACAGCTGCGTCATCTCCCTTGCAAGACCTGGACACACAAATCGAGTGTATACGCCTACACATGTCTTGTCTGTATATAACCTCTGCTATTTCTGTTCAAACTTTGTCTCAGTACCCAGTAACTGGTATTAAAAATGTCCTAAAAAATATTTGCCAACATTTGCTAAAATCGCCCTGGAAATCGTCCAAAAAGCCCCAAAACATATTATAGAGGGTCATCTAAAAGCCTGTGGTAAAAACTGTTCCTTTCCTGCTATGCTGTGTGGAAGCTTCTGTAATAACTCATGTAACACCAAAACGCCTGTCTGTGATGCTTTCCTATTAAACAACCTAACAGTGTTTTGTGGAGTAGGCTGCCCGAATGCAATTTTTCAGGCTTCGAATCTCGTTGGTTTTTCCGAGCGAATATTGGATATTCGTTCCAGAAAAACACAACCATCAAAAACAACGAAAAAAAAAAAAAAAAAAAAAGTGTAATTTTTTTTTAACGTAATAATCGCCAGACTCCTGGAACGATTTTGAAAGTATCTGATTTGTTGAAGATTTACGCGTGGAGGTGAAGTAATGGATGGCTAGACACTTGTGAGTATATCTCCTAAATAGAGCAAAGTATATACTACTACTACAACAATATTACTAACTTTTATATCCAAATATAAAATTATTTGAAATATAGATAGACAGACACACAGACAGACAGACAGACAGACAGACAGACTTACCACCAGTGGGGCCTGTTGTTGTGGTGGGGTCTGTACTTGTTGCGTTGAGGCACAGACACAGACACAGCGTTCTGACTGACAGCGCTCAGGCTGGATCTGATTGGCTGAGAGACCTCTGAAGGGGGAGGGGCATCAGGAGAGGCAGGAGAGCTGGGGATACTCTCATCCTACACAGAGAGAAACAGAGAGAGAACGAAAGGGTTAGAGACAAATTATGTCTGAGAAACTCTTACATTACACACACACACAGTCTCTCTCACACACACACACACCACACACACACACACACACACACACACACACGTACACTCTCTTTCCAACACACCACACACACACACACACACACCACTACACACACACACACAAATCACACACACCTCGTAGACACTCTCTTGTGTGCCCCATGGACATGAGTGCTCACACCACACAGACACACTCCCACTGTCTAACACACAACAAACTGTCTACACACACACAGCACAGACAACACAACACACAGACACACAACAACAACACACACACCTCAGCAGCCATGACTCTCTTGTGGCTCATGGACATCAGACACGTCTCTCTGAGCAGCATTTCTTCCTCTTCCTCTTCGTCGGCGAACGGCGGTTTGGGCGGCGCGATGATGTCATCAGGCGGCGCCGGGGGCAACGGGGGGGGCGGGGGAGGGGCCAAGGACGACAGGAAGCTGGCACACAAGTCCTGGAGAAAAACACGGGAACGGTAACGGGTTGATTTAAGGCGAGACACGGCAGGCAAAAACATTTTTGAGATTTGTGTCTATTTATCTTCCATAACATGTCTTCTTTCATACTAGTATGGATAAAAGGTCCAACATATACGTTTTAGGTGTTTATTTAACTAAACTTTGTCTGCTTGCGTCTGTATTTTGCCCCTAAATTCGTTAAAAGTGAGCATTGTAACGTAACATACGGCACCGCGACCGCGATACCGCTGTTGTAACAGGTTTAACGGGTTCATTTTATAGAGGAATATATCTGTGTACTTGGACATGTGGCGGGGAGACGGGGGATCCAACCACCAACCCTCTGATAACCCAGTGGACGACCGTCCAGCCCTTACACACACTGAGCCACAGACCCTGTAACCCAGTGGACGGACACCCGACCGACTACACACTGAGCCCACAGACGCCCCCTAATTAACAATATCAAGAGTTGGGTGTACCTCACATGAAATTAGGAGGCGGGCAAGTCATCACCTTAAAGGACTTAAAAGGTGACTAGAACAATATACTGATTCTATATGTTGAATGTTTAGAATGAAGCCAAAAATAAGGTTTTGTTGGTGCTCTGAAGGGGAACAATGTTACAAAAATCAGGCAAAACGGTGATCGGGTACCAGTGTGTGTGGTGTGTGTGTGTGTGTGTGTGTGTGTGTGTGTGTGTGGTGTTGTGTGTGTGTTGTGTTGTGTGTGGTGTGTGTTGTGTGTGTGTGCGTGTGTGTTGTGTGTGTGAGCGTACCACTTCATACTGGTGCGTGTCGCTCAGATACAGAGAGACTTGAGGGAAACAGCGCAGATCATTTTCAGACAGCTGGTCCTGAGGAGAGGGAGCTGAGAGAGGAGAGAGAGAGAGAGAGGGGAGAGAGGAGAGAGAGAGAGAGGAGGGAGGGAAGGAGAGAGAGGAGGAGGGAAGGAGAGAGGGAGAGAGGGAGAGAGAGAGAGAACACGAGAGAGAGACACACAGAGAGAGAGAGAGACACACAGAGAGAGAGAGAAATGGTTAATTAAAAAAAAAAAACATTAAAATGTATTTTTTTTTTAAATGCGATGCATAATTACTAACAGTTTAAATATCTTTGCATGTGTTTTCAGTCCACATTTTAGTTAAATCAAATCTTTAATGGCAGATGACGTCAGTGGAATAATTCATATAGGCTTTTTTCTTTCTGTATCAAAAGGGGATTCCTGGGGGCGCCCTTAGCTCAGTTGGTAGGGGTCCCCCATGGGCCTTAGTCAGTTGGTAGGGCGTCCCCCCCATGGGCCCTTAGCTCAGTTGGTAGGGCGTCCCCCCCATGGGCCCTTAGCTCAGTTGGTAGTGGCGTCCCCCACCCTATGGGCCTCGGCCAGCAGCAGACCCGGGTTTGATTCCAGCCCGCGGTCGTTTCTCTGATGTCTCTCCCTCTCTGCCCCATTTCAACTCTGTCACTAACTATCAATAAAGCATAACATTTAAATAATATAAATGTAATATCTTAAAAAAAAATAAAAAAAGGGGATTCCTACCGGTGTTGTGGTGTGGGTTCGCTGTCGGTGCTCCATGGGGATGTGGCCTGTGGTGTGTGTTGTTTACTGTGTGTGGGCTTCTGTTGGTGGTCTGTCTGAGCTTCTGTGTTGGTGGTGCACCTGTTGTAAGCTGTGTGTGTGTGTGTGTGTGTGTGTGTGTGTGTGTGTGTGTCGTCGTGTGTGTCGTGTGTGGTGTGTCGTGGTTGTGCGTGTGTGTTGTGTGTGTGTGTGTGCTGTGTGTGTGTGTGTTGTTGTGTGTGTGTGTGATGTGTGTGTGTGTGTTGTGTGTGTGTGTGTGTGTGTCCCTGTGTGTGTGTTGTGTGTGTGTGTGTGTTCCCTCACCTTGCTGCGTGAGCTCTGTCGGCCGTCCACCAGCTTCATGAACCTGTTGTACTGTTCATCCTGGTTAGACAGTCTCTGATCCTCCTGATCTCCTCCCATCTCTTCCTCCGCTCATCCTCCTCTCTCTTCCTCTCCTCCTCTCTCTTCCTCTCCTCCTTCCTTCTCTTCCTCTCCTCCTCTCTCTTCTTCCTCTCCTCCTCCCACTTTCTCTCCTCATCCCTCTTTCTGTCTTCATTACTCTTTCTCTCCAGCTCTGCCAACACAGCCCACGGACTCCGAATGACAGCAGACTTTGGGCTCTGTGTAGGTCTGGGTCAGTCGGTGTGAATGCAGACGTAGGCCAGGCCGGACCAGGCTTGGCTCTGGCCTCTTCCTCCTGTCTCCTCTTCTCCTCCGTCTCTCTCCTCTTCTCCTC
>CM047513.1:147663-157663 GCA_026122265.1 Ammodytes dubius | reverse complement strand
AATGACAATCTTCCAGCATTTATCTTGAATCATGAAATGTTTATCGTTCTAAAAGCCAGAAATACCAAGAAACTTAAAGGAATAATTCCCCCATACGGAACCGGCCTTCTATCATTATAAAATCACTATTATAATATAATTAATGAGGTTTTTCTTCCCTCAGTCTTCCCTTGGCCCAGCTGTCCTGTTAATCCTAACCCTACATTTTCCCATGTGTGATGTCACACTAGTAAAATGTAGGGTTAGACAGTGAGACCATAAAACACTCTTTCTGCCTTTTCTCAGGCTAGGATGAACCGATTTCTAAAATGTCTGCACATTTATACTACATAGGATCTCAGAGTTCAATACACCTTCATATTCCCACCGGTGAAGTAGGCCTTTAAGCTAAACCCTTGACTGATTATATGTGCTATAATATACGGTAGATGAGCCTTGCCTTCATCTCTCCGTGAGGGCCCAGGCCTGGGGGCGGCCGGTCCGGTCCCTTGGCCCGCTCTGCTGCCTGTGGACCGGAGGGAAAGGCCGGTGGTACGGTGGCGGCGGCAACAGGCGGAAATCTGGCGGCGGCTGGCTCATAAGAGGCGGCATGAGAGGCGGCGGTTGGCCCATGTGAGGCGGGTGGTTGTGGAGGTGCCGTGGCCGTGTTTGAGCGTCGTGAATCGGCCTCCCTTCCCCAGGCCAGCCCGAGGCTCTGTCATCGGCCTCGTCGTCACAGATCTCCCCGTCCTCCAGCTCCTCTGGCGGGGGAATGGCGCAGATTGGATCCATGGCGTGTGGAGGTTAATACTGATACACGGTTACCGGTTCGTCTCTCAATGCGCCGGGCTCATAGTGACGTGTTAAACGGGCAGTTAACGTGAGGGCGATCGGTGCGCTCCGGTGGCTACTACGGTTAGCTTCTGTTCTGCTGCTACAACGCAACTCTCGCGAGAAGACGAGACGGACGAGACAACGCGAGACCCATTCAGAAAGGGATTTTTTTTTTGTGAAATTCTTTATATGAATATATATGAAGGAGAAAAATAATTTTAATTGTTAATATTATCCTGATATTATTCTAAACAGTTTTATTATTAAATAGTTTATTTCAGGTGGTCCAAGGAACTTTCAGTTTTTGTTAATTCTTGCACCCGCTCCTTACATTATTCTAAGCAGTTATTTATATTTTTTATGAAATCAAGGCCTTTTAAAAGAAAGAAAATCACTATGGCATTTTCCTTAAACTTTTATGTATACTCGAGAGATCAATTGAGCGGTGACCTCCATTTACAATGATGTCGAGAAACAAAAACAACAATACAAACAAACACAATATACAATATGCAAACACATCAAATACACAACAGCTGATAAAGAGACAAAACAGTTTAAACATTTAGACAGAGATGTAGAATGGCTGCTATTAAAATGATATCAGTGAAAGTACAATATAGCCAAATCAAAACAGTTACAGGTAGAGTTTGGCAGAATTGAGATAGTATGTCTTAATTGGTTAAAGGATATTAAGGTATTTATTTAAATTGTATGCAGTAGATTGTTCCAGGAGTCAGGGGCACTGAAGCTAAAAGCTGAAAGCCTTTCCCAGCTCAGACCGGGCTTGTGGGACAAATAACTTATTAGTTTTATATTTTAGATTAAACAACCTACTGTTTTTATCTATCTCTTATGGCCTATTTGATTTATATATATATAGTTTGCTTTTATTTTCTATATATTTTATTTTTATTTTTTCTCTTCTATGTATTATTTCTAATGATTGTTTTTGCGTGTATGAATATATCGAGGGTGTTCTGTGTCGTGGGAAGGGTGGGGGGTTGTTTTAAGCACTTTGTATTACATTTACTTGTATGAAAAGTGCTCTATAAATAAAGCTTGATTGATTGACTGATAACACATGAGCGTGTCAGTGGAGCGGGTCTGATAAAGCCGGCCTGAACTTTGAATACAGTAAGCCCAGTAAGCCCAGGTTTGATTGTTCTTTCTTTTTTTTTCCAGAGTAGCCTATTGCATTCAATCAGACAATGAACAGCATATTGAACCAATCCTTCTGTAAAAGCCTTCGGGTGGCTGCTTCAGAGTATTGAAGGTTGTATGGGGGAATATATAAACTATTATAATAAACTGTAAATATCTATATTGTCTACGTAAATAACTGAAACCTTTAACACAGTGCGCATGCGCCTAGCCTCACCGGAAGCTGAGTTGTCAGTTTTGTTTTGGTAGCTGACAGGCACGTGAGCTGCTGACGTCACCAGGAGACGAGCAGGGCGACATGGCGGGTTCTGGTTCTCCTCCGATAAAGGTAATAAAAAACCTCCATAGCACCGGCCCTCCGCCCGGGATAAGGGGCTCGAAACCGGGTTAAAATACTGCGTCATTCGGGGGGTCACGGCTCCGAGTGAACTACTGAAGCCAGCTGCTAAAGTGGCTACTACCGTCTGTTTACACCACATGCTAACCCAGGCTAACACCACTAGCATCTCAATAACACGCTCAGGCCCAAGAGCATGTAACTGTTAAAGTAGTCTACTAAACCCGGAACTGAAATACACCAACTCTGAAAGCCTTTTGCCGCCTTTCAGCTTTTAGTCGAATCACCCAAACAGTCTGGTAGCTAGTCTGACGTCACGCTGATGCTATCATTAGCTGACCAAGTTTCTCTTGGTCTAGTGTTCCTGTGTGTGTGTGTGTGTGTGTGTGTGTGTGTGTGTGTGTGTGTGTTGTGTGGTGTGTGTGTGTGTGTGTGTGTGTGTGTGTGTGTGTGTGTGTGTGTGTGTTTCCTGTCTGTCTGTCTGTCTGTTGTCTGTGTGTGTGTGTGTGTTGTGTGTGTGTGTGTGTTGTGTGTTCCTGTCTGTCTGTCTGTCTGTATACAGCTCCGCTCTGTGTGTCTGTCACCTGTATAACTGAGATATAGTTAAACTATATAATAATCAATATTATCTTAATGTTTACTGGAAAAGTTGTGTGTGTGTGAGATATATTTAAACTATGTAATCTTAATACTTACCTAAAATATAAAAAATAAATACACACACACACACACACACACACACACACAGTGAGACCAACCTTACCTTAATAATAATAATAATTAATAATAATAATTGATAAGATTTATAAAGCGCTTTTTTTGGAGGTCACTCAAAGACGCTTTACATCACATAGAATATACAATAGGCAGAACATAAGAAAAACAAAAACAAAACAAAAACAACAGAAAAACAAGATACAGATTCAAAAAGAGGTTTGGGATGGTCAGGTGTGGGTGGGGTCAGGGGTCATGTGCTTTCTTGAAGAGGTGAGTTTGGAGTTGGCTTTTGAATGAGTTGATTGAGTCTGCATTAATACCTGAACCCTAACATTACTAGCTTCCAAGGTGGACTAGTGCTAGCTACTTGTTTGTAACAAGTAATGTCCCACCTTTCATGCTGTGTTGAGGAATTTAATGTATAAATTTATGTGTCGACTTCTAGAGTCAAAAAACAAAGTAATAACTGCAGCCTCAGTCACTGACACTAAACAGAGTGATACAAGGTACTCCTCTGGGTTGTGGAAACATTGGAATCGATGCTTGTATGTATTTTAATCTGTGTTGACTTGTATTTGTATTGTCTTTTATATGGAACTTTGAGTCCGGAATAAGTATTCATTCATTGCGTGTGTGTGTGTGTGTGTGTGTGTGTGTGTGTGTGTGTGTGTGTGTGTGTGTGTGTGTGTGTGTGTGTGTGTGTGTGTGTGTGTGTGTGTGTGTGTGTGTGTGTGTGTGTGTGTGTGTGTGTGTGTCCAGGTTGTGTTTGAACATGAAGGAGTGTTTCTGCATCCCAGCAGCAGTGACGAGGGCGGAGGGGAGACGGACTCACTCGTCTCAGGGTCGCTCCGGATATGGACAAGGTTGTGTGTGTGTCTGTCTGTGTCTGTGTCTGTGTCTGTGTGTGTGTGTGTGTGTGTCTGTTCTGTGTGTGTCTGTTCTGTGTGTGAGTGAGTGAGTGAGTGAGTGTGTGAGTAAACCCTTGTTAATGTTATTGTCTCTCTCTCTCTCTCTCTCTCTCTCTCTCTCTCTCTCTCTCCATCAGGATTCAGATATCTTGGTGGAGTTCAAACCTCTAGAAGACACAGTGGATCCCTCCAACATGCTGTGTGCTGGAAAGGTTGGTGTGTGTGTGTGCTTGATCAATACAAGCTTGTTATGGAAGAGTTTAGCTCAAACATGAAGTTCAAAATGTCTGTGTGTGAACAACAACTTTTTTTGGTGAGAACCAATTTGAGTTTTCGACTGAGGACATGGTTTTTAAAATTAGGACATTTTTGGAAAGTGAAACAGTCACATTTTGTGTAACTCTGTATCCTGCGGTGTGTGTGTGTGTGTGTGTGTGTGTGTGTGTGTGTGTGTGTGTGTGTGTCTCTGTGTGTGTGTGTGTGTGTGTGTGTGTGTATCTGTCTGTGTGTGTGTGTGTGTGTGTGTGTGTGTGTGTGTGTGTGTGTGTGTCTATCTCTGTGTGGTGTGTGTGTGTGTGTCTATCTCTGTGTGTGTGTGTGTGTGTCTCCCTGTGTGTAGGACTCCAGTTCTGTGGTGCAGTGGTCTTCAGGAGAGAAGGCGGAGCAGACAGAGAAGACTTTAGAGGCTCAGCAGAGCTACGAGACAGAGTGGGACATGATCAACGCGGTCTCCTTCAAGAGGAAAACATGCACCAACGGGGACGGTGAGTGTGTGTGCGTGTGTGTGCGTGCGTGTGTGTGTGTGTGTGTGACTGTGTGTGTGTGAGTGTGAGAGCCTGTGTGTGTGTGTGTGTGTGTGTGTGTGTGTGTGTGTGTGTGTGTGTGTGTGTGTGTGTGTGTGTGTGTGTGTGTGTGTGTGTGTGTGTGTGTGTGTGTTGGATAAAGGTGACGTCATAATAACCCATTAAAGGGGGAGTCAGTGATTCTGGGGAATGTTAGTTGTCAAAATCTGTGTACACAGCCTAGGCTCTGTAAACATAGGGCCCACCGTAGCTATAGCAACAGGCCGTTTACAGAGCGTAGGCTGTGTATCAACACTGGAAGTGCACACACAGTACAGACAGGTAGTGGATCATGAGGAGATATTCACACAGTACAGACAGGTAGTGGATCATGAGGAGATATTCACACAGTACAGACAGGTAGTGGATCATGAGGAGATATTCACACAGTACAGACAGGTAGTGGATCATGAGGAGATATTCACACAGTACAGACAGGTAGTGGATCATGAGGAGATATTCACACAGTACAGACAGGTAGTGGATCATGAGGAGATATTCACACAGTACAGACAGGTAGTGGATCATGAGGAGATATTCACACAGTACAGACAGGTAGTGGATCATGAGGAGATATTCACACAGTACAGACAGGTAGTGGATCATGAGGAGATATTCACACAGTACAGACAGGTAGTGGATCATGAGGAGATATTCACACAGTACAGACAGGTAGTGGATCATGAGGAGATATTCACACAGTACAGACAGGTAGTGGATCATGAGGAGATATTCACACAGTACAGACAGGTAGTGGATCATGAGGAGATATTCACACAGTACAGACAGGTAGTGGATCATGAGGAGATATTCACACAGTACAGACAGGTAGTGGATCATGAGGAGATATTCACACAGTACAGACAGGTAGTGGATCATGAGGAGATATTCACACAGTACAGACAGGTAGTGGATCATGAGGAGATATTCACACAGTACAGACAGGTAGTGGATCATGAGGAGATATTCACACAGTACAGACAGGTAGTGGATCATGAGGAGATATTCACACAGTACAGACAGGTAGTGGATCATGAGGAGATATTCACTGATTTTGACAAAGTGGTTTTGACAACAAGCGTTCTCCAGAATCACTGACTCCATTGAGAACGTTTACAAAATAATTTTTCTCAGCCTTTGCAGCAGATATATGAATTAACACTAGGGCTGGCCCGAATGCCATTTTTCAGGCTTCGAATATTCGTTGGTTTTTCCGAGCGAATATTCGAATATTCGTTCCAGAAAAACACACCATCAAAAACAACATTAAAAAAATAAATAATTTTTTTTTTTAAATATACATATATTTTTTTTTAAACGTTACTATAGATTAATGTTAAAAAAATAAATTTAAAAAATTTAAAAGAGGATTAGGGCCACACATGGAAAAAAAAAAGGTTAAAAAAAAAAAAAAGTTCTGAGTTTATTCTCAGAATTCTGACTTTTTTTTTGTTTCATTAAATTCTGACTTTTTTTTTTATTCATGGAATTCTGACTTTTTTTTTTGTTCATGGAATTCTGACTTTTTTTTTTGTTCATGAAAAAAAAAAGTCAGAATTCTGACTTTAAAGTCAGAACTACGGGTACTTGTAAGGACCAACCTCCGTGGGAGAGCCTACTTGTGCAAAAATGACTTCCCTTAGCGACTTATTGCGGGTTCGAGGGGTTCAAGAAGAAGTCGTTTGTTAATGGAAGACCAAAAGGTGAGTGAAACTGTAATATGTGTTGTTTTGGTACAGGGTGCATGTCTTTTAATAGGTCCATGGTGCATGAGGTGACAGTGTGCATATTAGCTAACACATGTGCAACTCTAGGCACCAAAACAACACATATAGTTTCACGCACCTTTTGGTCTTCCATAAACGAAATGGCTTCTTCTGGAACCCCTCGAACCCGCAAGAAGTCGCTAATGGAAGCCATTTTAGCACAAGTAGGCTAGGGCTACTGGCTACTCTCATGGACGGCTCTGCATGTGGTTTCCTCCTACTGCATAAAGCAAAGTGTCTCTCCCACGGAGGTTGGTCCTTACAAGTACCCGTAGTTCTGACTTTAAAGTCAGAATTCTGACTCTTTTTTTTTTTTCATGAACAAAAAAAAAATCAGAATTCCATGAACAAAAAAAAAAGTCAGAATTCCATGAACAAAAAAAAAAGTCAGAATTCCATGAAAAAAAGTCAGAATTTCATGAAAAAAGTCAGAATTCTGAGAATAAAGTCAGAACTTTTTTTTTTTTTTTTTTTTTTAACCTTTTATTTTTTTTCATGTGTGGCCCTAATCCTCTTCCGTAATAATCCCTATATACTCCTTGGAACCGATTTTGACGGTATCTGCATATTTTGTTGAAGATTTACGCGCTCGGAGGTGAAGTAATGGATGCGCTATGACACTGATGTAATATCCTTCTAAATGAGCAATACTACTACTACAATATTACTAACTTTTATATCCAAATATAAAATTATTTGATGTCATTATATTGCAGTACTAGCTTCTTGCAAAAAGAAAAAAAAAAATTTAAAAAAAAAAAAAAAAAAAACGAAGCTCCGAACACTAATTTAAGCTCCGAATACTAATTTTCCGAACGAGTATTTGAATATTCGAATAATTCGGGCCAGCCCTAATTAACACCATTTGGAAGCTTAAACTATTGGCTTTAACTGTGTATTACTGCCTTTGCCCTAAAGTCTGTCTGTCTGTCTGTCTGTCTGTCTGTCTGTCTTGTGTGTCTCTCTCTCCCTCTCAGGCTCTCTCTCAGGCTCTCTCCAGCCCAGCCCCGGCAGCAGCAGCCGCTGGGCGTTCAGCTTCAGTGTGTGTGAGCTGCGGGCTGTGACCGTGCAGACAGACGCGTGGACCTGTCTCACCTTCACACTGAGAGAGCCTGTCTCTCTGCCTGTCTCTCTGCCTGTCGCACTGCCTGTCTCACTGCCTCCTCTGCACTTCCACCAGGGAGGCAGCACAGAGTTCATAGACAGCCTCAAGAGATACACAACCATCAGCCAGTGAGTGTGTGTGTGTGTGTGTGTGTGTGTGTGTGTGTGTGTGTGTGTGTGTGTGTGTGTGTGTGTGTGTGTGTTTCTCTGCCTCTGTGTGTGTGTTTCTCTGCCTCTGTGTGTGTGTTTCTCCGTCTGTGTGTGTGTGTGTTTTCTCCATCTGTGTGTGTGCGTGTGTGAGTCTGTGTGTGTGTGTGTGTGTGGTGTGTGTGTGTGTGTTCATAACCATCAGATCATTGTGATTGTTGATGTGGTGAGACATCTAGGACTGAGAGCATCTATACAACGCTGTGAGGACGTAGTTTGTATGCTAATCCAGTGGTTCTGACGTCTGTGATTCAGCTGAGATTATTCTGTGTGTGTGTGTCTCTCTCTTTCTCTCTATCTCTGTGTGTGTCTCTCTCTTTCTCTCTCCATCTCTGTGTGTGTCTCTCTCTTTCTCTCTCCATCTCTGTGTGTGTCTCTCTCTCTATCTGTGTGTGTGTGTGTCTCTATCTCTCTCTCTATCTCTGTGTGTCTCTCTCTATCTCTGTGTGTGTGTCTCTCTCTTTCTCTCTCTATCTCTGTGTGTGTCTCTCTCTCTCTGTGTGTGTGTCTCTCTCTCTCTCTCTCTCTCTGTGTAGATATCAGTTATTAAAGTTCTTATCAAACACGCTCACAATCAATGATTTAACGGCAGGATATTTTCACAATAAGAGCCTCTGTGTTTATCAGAGAGAGATCGATGACTCACACACACACACACACACACACACACACACACACACACACACACACACACACACACTCAGCCATTCACACACACACATTCAGCCATTCACACACACACACACACACACTCACACACACACACACACACACACACTCAGCCAAGAGGGTGAAACCTGCTGTAAATCAACACTGTAGGCAAAGTGTTATATTAATATATTCTGAGCAATCATTTCTAGAGCCTGAATAGGGTCAAATGTTTAACTTACAGATATCATTATGAGACTTATGAGCCATTTCATTGCTGACATAAAAAAAACTAACACATCGGGTTCTGGTGGTGTAGTGGATAGAGCGCGTACCATATCGGCTCCGGCCTTCGTTGCAGTGGTCACGGGTTCAAATCCGACCCGTGGACCTTTACTGCAGGTCATCCCCCCCCCTCTCTCTCTCTCTCTCTCTCTCTCTCTCTCTCTCTCTCTCTCTCTCTGTCTCTCTGTCTCCCCATTTCAACTCTGTACTGTCTAATAAAGCTTGAAAATGACAAAAAATTATCTTAAAAAAAATCTTAACACAAACTGAAAGGTCCTCGTAGCATCTTTAAGTCTGCTTTATATTTGTCTGTTTAACTTTAATAATCCCCTTGCTCCTGTGTGTCCAGAGGTCTCCCTGCCTGTCTGTCTGTCTGTCTGTCTGTCTGTCTGTCTGCCTGCCTGTCTATCTGTCTGTCTGTCTTTCTGTCTTAACTAATCCTTGCTACTATCCTGTGTTGCAGAGATCCCCATGTGGACTGTCGCCTGCTGGTCAGCCTCCAGAACAGAGCTCTGTCTCAGTCCTTTGAGAACCTGCTCGACGAAGACAACTACGGACTCATTAATGTAAGAACACACGCACGCACGCACATAACACACACGCACACACACACGCACACGCACACGCACACACACACACATAATGGTTATTAAAGGTGTCTCAGTCCTTTGAGAATCTACTGGAAGAACTCATTAATGTAAGAGCGTTCATGGTCTGAGTTAAAGGGGGAGTCAGGAGTCGTTTATTTACTAACCCTATTCATTCTATTTTTTTTTACTGTTTTAACGGAAGAATTTGGCAAAAAAGAAGAAGAAAAAATAGGGAATACATTATTTATTTTAATAATTTGTTATCGAAAAAGAAAAGTCTAAAAATCAAAAAAATTGTTTAAAAACAATCTGATTGTCATGTGTACATGGTATTTTGCCCATACCTCTCTGTGTTGTCCTGTGTACATAGTATAATGTCCATAACTGTGTGTTCCTGTGTTGTTGTCTCCAGCAGAAGTTAAGAAAGGATCCCTACGTGACCACCCTGGGAGGGTTCTCTAAAGTCACTAACTACATCTTTGAGGCTTTCAGAGGACCAGACGAACCCCTCCAACGCCCTGCCGAGGAGGTGGCTGACATACTGGGAGAGATCATACCAGGCCTGGACATCAACCAGCAGGAAGAGCCAGGGTTTGAAGTCATTACTAGGGTGAGTGAG
>CM047513.1:127663-132663 GCA_026122265.1 Ammodytes dubius | reverse complement strand
TGTTCCTAATCGATCATTATTCTATTCTGTGCAGACCCTTAACCAAAGTTCACTCACTGTCTCTTCTATAGTAAATATTAAGATTACATTTAAAGCTGGGGTATGTGATTTCTGATTGGTCAATATTAACATGAACGGTACACTTTGACCAATCAGAGCGAGGCTCCGATTCTAAAAAATAAAAATCCGATTCTCTGTTCTTATTGGCTGTTGGGACTGTCCATTCACTTTTGGCACGACTTTGTTGGTGTAGAGCGTGTCAGGGAGGGACCATAGGGGAGGGACCAAAGAGAACAAGTGGAGCGGTTGAGGTATTTGGATTCAAATCTCTATCCCAACTGCCATTTTCTCCCCAAATCCTCCACCCCAGATTTAAGGGTTCATTAAAAGAAACGTGAAAACAGGCGAAAATAATGTTTAAAATGATTGAAAGAGATTTAATTCAAAGAGTCTGTTGTTGAGCCTCAGTATTGTCTAAAGTCTAAGCCTGTGATAAATGTTCTGATCAAAAGGTTGAGAACAGGCTCATGTTTGTTTTTAT
Source organism: Ammodytes dubius (assembly GCA_026122265.1). Lineage (NCBI taxonomy): Eukaryota > Metazoa > Chordata > Actinopteri > Uranoscopiformes > Ammodytidae > Ammodytes > Ammodytes dubius. The sequence continues at coordinate 132,122 of CM047513.1, read as the reverse complement.
TGTGAAGGAACCCTGAGGAATATAGTTTTCATATAGTTTATGAAAGTTGACTAGTAATAATTACTTGATCTATTTTTCATAATGACTTTAACCCTTCCACACAGAGCGTGTGTCTCAGCCTCCACTCTGGACCCGTGGTACTCCTACACTCACTGGTTCCCCATGGCCCAGCCTCATGTGAAGGAACCCGGGCCGAAGGAACCCAGGGAACCCAGGGAGCCGGTTCCCCGCATGCAGCCGGCCATGATGATGTTCAGCAGCAGATACTGGACCAAGAGAGGAATGTCTCTGGACTCTGCCATGTTCCAGCAGCAGCCAGGCCGCAAGCACACGGGGGGCAGATGGTGAGTTAATACACAGCCCAGGCTCTGTAAACTACTGTTAATACACAGCCTAGACTCTGTAAACAGGGTTAATACACAGCCTAGGCTCTGTAAACAGGGTTAATACACAGCCCAGGCTCTGTAAACAGGGTTAATACACAGCCCAGGCTCTGTAAACAGGGTTAATACACAGCCCAGGCTCTGTAAACAGGGTTAATACACAGCCCAGGCTCTGTAAACAGGGTTAATACACAGCCCAGGCTCTGTAAACAGGGTTAATACACAGCCTAGGCTCTGTAAACAGGGTTAATACACAGCCTAGGCTCTGTAAACAGGGTTAATACACAGCCTAGGCTCTGTAAACAGGGTTAATACACAGCCCAGGCTCTGTAAACAGGGTTAATACACAGCCTAGGCTCTGTAAACAGGGTTAATACACAGCCCAGGCTCTGTAAACAGGGTTAATACACAGCCCAGGCTCTGTAAACAGGGTTAATACACAGCCCAGGCTCTGTAAACAGGGTTAATACTGTTACGGTTAGTACTGGACCCAAGAGTAGACGGAGGCAGAGTAGGCTTGATGAACAAAGGTTTATTGAATAGTGGTGGAGAAGCTGGTGGGGAATGAATGAGGAAGCCGGGGTGTGGTGAGGCAGGTAGGTAGGTAGGCAGGTAGGCAGGTAGGCAGGTAGGCGGGAGGTAGTGGTCCAGAATACTGTAGGCAGAGGAAACACAAGTTAGGACGAGGAACAAAAAACAACAAGAGGCTAGAGAGCTAGGAAGCAAGTAACACTGGAGCCAGGCACGTATAATTACCACTGTAGAGAGTAGTACGATCTGGCAATCGTTGCAGGGGAAACAAGGCTGTGTCTGAAATCGCGCACTTACGTAAGTGCACTTACATTGAGTGCACTTTATTATCCCAACAGTACACTTACTTATAGACGCAATGCTCTCATTTCTACAGAGCACTGTCCAAACTGCCGTCGCGCACCTACCGGAAATGACTTTGCATTTTGACGGTTCTTCTTCGGTGGTATTTTTTTCTGCTCGCATTACCGATAGCCAAAACAGACACATAAGTCGCGGAAAAACAAAACAAATGTGTAATTTAACTTTTGTAGAGCGCGTCCGACTCCACAGTTGCTTCAAGCTCCTCTATTTTGATTTTAATGTCCCGTCCTCTGCGCTACGTAGGCAAGATGGCGGCCGTTGAGTGTGGAAAGTGTCCATCGGTCTGCACTCAACTTTTAGACCGTTTTGAGTGCACGACCGAGGAACTTACAGTGCACTGCGTTTTGGCGCACTCTGCGTTTTTTTGTGAAGTGCACTCAAAAAAGTAAGTGTAAGTACAGAAGTGCGCGATTTCAGACACAGCCCCAGGAGTAGATGTAGGAGTGTTGATTGCAGATGCAGACCAGGTGTGGAACGGAGACAGACAGGGGGAGTGGCAGAAGGAGGAGGAGGAACACTCACAGCAGCCAGCTGTGATCACCACAAATACACAGCCTAGGCTCTGTAAACAGGGTTAATACACAGCCCAGGCTCTGTAAACAGGGTTAATACACAGCCCAGGCTCTGTAAACAGGGTTAATACACAGCCCAGGCTCTGTAAACAGGGTTAATACACAGCCTAGACTCTGTAAACAGGGTTAATACACAGCCCAGGCTCTGTAAACAGGGTTAATACACAGCCTAGGCTCTGTAAACAGGGTTAATACACAGCCCAGGCTCTGTAAACAGGGTTAATACACAGCCTAGGCTCTGTAAACATGGGTTAATACACAGCATAGGCTCTGTAAACAGGGTTAATACACAGCCCAGGCTCTGTAAACAGGGTTAATACACAGCCTAGGCTCTGTAAACATGGGTTAATACACAGCCTAGGCTCTGTAAACATGGGTTAATACACAGCATAGGCTCTGTAAACACAGTGGTTATTAATACACAGCCTAGGCTCTGTAAACATTATATTATAGTAATACTGGGTTGGGTTAAAGGTGGAGTCAGTGATTCTGGAGAACGCTTGTTGTCAAAATCAGTGAATATCTCCCAATGATCTGCTATCTGTCTGTACTGTGTGAGAAAAAAACAGTGTTTATACACAGCCTAGGCTCTGTAAACTGGTATGTAAATAAAGGGGCCCAACATAACAACATGTCTGTTGTTGACAACAAGCGTTCTCCAGAATCACTGACTACACCTTTAAATAAAACACAGTTTAAGTGGTTTTGAACAGAGTGAAAATAAACAATCATTTCAGCGACAGCGAGATACTTCTGTCCTCTGACAGACCTGTCAACATGAGATGAATAGATATAAACATATTAAAGCAGTAGGCTTTATACAGTATACTATCTATATAAACTATATAGTCTATAGGCTTTATACAGTATACTATCTATATAAACTATATAGTCTATAGGCTTTATACAGTATACTATCTATATAAACTATATAGTCTATAGGCTTTATACAGTAAACTATCTATATAAACTATCTAGTGTACAGGCTACAGTAAACTATCTATATACACTATATAGTGTATAGGCTACAGTAAACTATCTATATAAACTATAGATATAAACACAGTAGAGCAGTAGGCTACAGTAAACTATCTATATAAACTATAGATATAAACACAGTAAAGCAGTAGGCTATAGTAAACTATCTATATAAACTATAGATATAAACACAGTAGAGCAGTAGGCTACAGTAAACTATCTATATAAACTATAGATATAAACACAGTAAAGCAGTAGGCTACAGTAAACTATCTATATAAACTATAGATATAAACACAGTAAAGCAGTAGGCTATAGTAAACTATCTATATAAACTATAGATATAAACACAGTAAAGCAGTAGGCTACAGTAAACTATCTATATAAACTATATAGTGTATAGGCTACAGTAAACTATCTATATAAACTATATAGTGTATAGGCTATAGTAAACTATCTATATAAACTATATAGTGTATAGGCTATAGTAAACTATATAAACTATAGATATAAACACAGTAAAGCATAGGCTACAGTAAACTATCTATATAAACTATATAGTGTATAGGCTATAGTAAACTATATAAACTATAGAGTGTATAGGCTACAGTAAACTATCTATATAAACTATACAGTGTATAGGCTACAGTATACTATCTATATAAACTATATAGTGTATAGGCTATAGTAAACTATCTATATAAACTATAGATATAAACACAGTAAAGCAGTAGGCTACAGTAAACTATATAAACTATATAGTGTATAGGCTATGTGCTGATATAACCTACAACCCTGAACCATGAATCAACCTCCGGTCCATAAACAAACATTATGAATGAGACAGACTGTTTCCATGTAAACACAGATCAGCTGATCAGTCTGTTGGCTCTGTGTTATTAATACCTGCTCACTGTGTGTTCTCATGCTGTCAGTGTTGTGTTGTTATGTTATGCTGTTAATGTTGCTAATGTTATGTTGTTGTGTTTCTAATCTTATGTCAGCTGTTGGTGAATGTTTGTTTTTACCAAATATGAATGGACCAGTAACATGAATCAATCCGTAGGCTACACATCTCATTTGATAAATTTAAAAAAGGAGTTTCTGCTTAAAAACTAAAGTATTCTGTCCTCCTTAACATGGGACTTTGAGAACTTTTCTAATCTTTTTGCAAAATTTAATTTAATGAGTGGAAAAAAAAAAAAAACTTTCTCGGTGTGTGTGTGTGTGTGTGTGTGTGTGTGTGTGTGTGTGTGTGTGTGTGTGTGTGTGTGTGTGTGTGTGTGTGTGTGTGTGTGTGTGTGTGTGTGTGTGTGTGTGTGTGTGTGTGTCCAGTCCCGTAGAACCTCTTTCTGTCCCATCAATGAGAAGCCTGACGCAGAAGCCGCTGAGCATTCTGGGAAAACGTCCGTCGTGTTTTCACTGAAGAACGAAGTCGGATGTTTGGTCAAAGCTCTGAGACTGTTTCAGGTCAGACCACACACACACACACACACACACACACACACACACACACACACACACACACACACACACACACACACACACACACACACACACACACACACACACACACACACACACACACACACACACACACACACACACACACACACACACAGGACAAACTCA
>CM047513.1:108776-118776 GCA_026122265.1 Ammodytes dubius | reverse complement strand
TATACACAGAGAGACAGACAGGTTAGGGTTAGAGAGAGAACCGAGCTCCCGCCCATCATCATCCACGTTTATCACCTGGACAGGTAACAGGTAAGGGTTAGACAGGTTTATACACCTAACCCTAACCCTTTAATATATACATATACTGAGGTTTGTATACACAGAGAGAGAGAGAGAGACAGGTTAGGGTTAGAGAGAGAACCGAGCTCCCGCCCATCATCGTCCACGTTTATCACCTGGACAGGTAACAGGTAAGGGTTAGACAGGTTAATACACCTAACCCTAACCCTTTAATATATACATATACTGAGGTTTATATACACAGAGAGACAGGTTAACATAGACAGGGTTAGAGAGAGAACCGAGCTCCCGCCCATCATCATCCACGTTTATCACCTGAACAGGTAAATAAGATATAAACAGGTTAATATATATACAGAGAGAGATACAGACAGGTTAACACACCTAACCCTAACCCTATACACAGAGAGACAGACAGGTTAGGGTTAGAGAGAGAACCGAGCTCCCGCCCATCATCATCCACGTTTATCACCTGGACAGGTAACAGGTAAGGGTTAGACAGGTTTATACACCTAACCCTAACCCTTTAATATATACATATACTGAGGTTTGTATACACAGAGAGAGAGAGAGAGACAGGTTAGGGTTAGAGAGAGAACCGAGCTCCCGCCCATCATCGTCCACGTTTATCACCTGAACAGGTAACACAAGACAGGTTAATATATAACCCCTAACCCAGAGAGACAGACAGGTTAATATAAACAGGTTAACATTTAATGTGTGCCCCTACATTTTCTTCTGAAAAGAGTAAAAAGGTTAGTCCTGAGTCCTGGTTAGTAAACAGGTTAGTCCTGAGCCCTGGACTAGTAGGGGATAGTAGTATGGTTAGGGGTTCGTACCTTGAACTTGCTGTGGTGGTCGTCTGGGGTGGAGTCTTTCTGTGGACAGCTTAAGCAGCTACCCATGGTTCTTCAGAACAACATCTGATGCCTGAGAGAGAGAGGGATACAAGGTGAAGGTTCAAGGTTCAAGGTTTTTATTAAATGTCCCAGGAGGGCAAATTTGTGTACAGCAGGAGAAGTTTAACGACACACGACAAATAAGACACAGGACACAATAACACAACAATATATACACAAGCCTGAGGAGACACACAGTGCATAAAAATAAAGTGCCAGGAAATAAAAGTAAAAATAAGTAAAAATAAAAGTCATCAACAACCCAAGACATAAAAAATAAAAATAAAAAATAATCAGCGACACGATTACTTTTTATTTTTTATGAAGTGTATATAGTTGTATTTAGGCATCATGAATAGACACACATTTAAAATGTCCCGGCAGGGCGCTTTTGAAAAAATACTCAATATAGATGGATAGACAGACAGACAGACAGATTGGTAAACAGACAGACAGGTATAAAGACAGACAGGTCTTACCTAGATTCTGCCTCCTGTGTCTCTGCTTCCATCCTCAGACTCTGAGGGACGATCATTCTGGTCTGGACATCAACAGCTGATACACACACACACACACACACACACACACACACACACACGCACACGCACACGCACACGCACACGCACACACACACGCACACGCACACGCACACGCACACACACACACACACACACACACACGCACACGCACACGCACACGCACACACACGCACACACACACACACAGTTATTATTACACATACAACATCACACAATACACACAGAGAAACACTAAAGGTTCATCACACTTTAAGTTACAATTATTTACATCACCAGTCAACTGTAGTATTCATGTAGCAGCCAATAACATAACAACTGTTTGCCAATAATCTAGACGAACACATTATAGTGTGTGTGGCGCCCGCACACTTAGAATTCATGTGAACGTTTTGTTTTCGTCTGTAAAACAATTTTGGTTCAAGTGTCAAGAAAACAAAACGTTGAAAATGTCCAAAAAACATTCAACATTTTGGGACATTCTCAACATGGTGAAAAACCAAAGACCTTGAATATTTCAGCTGATGCCGCAGAAAGTGTTAAATTATTATTATAACGTATTAGTTGTCTGCAAGTCCTGTGGGTTGTATGTCTGTCTCATGTCTTCATTGCTGTTGTTGTTTGTACGTTATAAACTAATAAAAATGTGATCAAAATAATCAATCTTTCACATCAACTTGAAAACAACAAATTGCTCAAACATGTTCCAGGACTGTTATGGTCCAATTGTCTCTCTGTTATTGGTTCACATATTACATTACGTTATTGGCATCGACACACACACACATTTAACTTACGAGTTATTGGCAAGTAACTACATCATCAACATTTATTACATAAAAACCTTAAAAGCTATTAGGGTATGGGCTGTTAACCTGTCTAGTGTAGAGCTGTCTGTATTAAGACTTACACTAACCCTAATATAAGCCTCAGTATCTATTAACCTTTATTTATACCCAAGATATTGACCCTCATTTGCAATGATGTCGAGAAACAAAAACAACAATACGAGCACAATATACAAAGCATCGTTAGGATAGTTAATGCTTCGTTAACTAATAACCTAAACAATAAACTAAGTGAAACAGTTAGTTCAAGCTTAGTGTATGTTTATTAAGCATTTACTGAGGTATTAGCTGTCTGTCTATCTGTCTGTCTGTCTATCTGTCTGTCTATCTGTCTGTCTCCTTCAACCAGTGGCGATCCGGACAATAAACAACTGATTCACACTTTGTTTGACCCCTCCACTGTGTGTTAACCTTGTTTACAGATTAAGTTTATCATCATTATTATTATAAGACTGATACAAGTTAACGACTAAAGGTGTGAGCTGTCCTTTAGGGTGAGGGGGTTAGCTGTCCTTTAAGGTGAGGGGGTTAGCTGTCCTTTAAGGTGAGGGGGTTAGCCCTAGCTGTCCTTTAACCAGTGGCGATGCAAACAATAAACAACTTATTTGATTGATTGATTCTTTTACGCTTTGTTTAGCCCCTTCACACACACGCAGTCAACACGTCACGCCGCGCGTTAACCCGATCAGCCGCTAACGGACTTAGCCAGGGAGTTAACCAAGTTGTGAAAGTTTTTCTAACTTCATCAGCGTCAGTGAGTGAGTGGTTAGCTTGTGGTAAGCTAGCCTGATGTTGAAATGGCAGCAGCAACTTTTCCTGAAGCTAAGCTAACCTGTCTGGTGGGTGGATAAGCTAGCACAGATTGCAGCTAATTAGCAGTGAAGCTAATTACTATTATAACCATCAGGCTGTGTGTAACTTACGCAGCGCAGTCAGTGGATGAAACAAAGTGTCCAGATGCTCCAGCCCTTGCGGACCTGCGGGCCTTCTGACGCCGGCCTTCGCGTCTCCTCTCCGGGATCAACCAGCTGAGATGTCTCGGTGAACGCGGCGGAGCCCCAGATAGCAGCTAACAGCTAGCCGCAGAGCCGAGCGCCAAAACAATAATCACAACTTCTGTCTAACGTGTTTTTCGCGTCTGTTCGCGACGTTTAAACGTTAAGAAACGGTTTGAATCCATCGGTAGTCCTGGCGGGGCCACTAGGAGGGGAAGATTTCCGGTTAAAATAACGTTTTTATCGCGTTAAACCAAGTTTTAATGCGGCGGAGCGAGTTAGTGCTGCTAGCTACTCGGCTAAATCACAGCAAACTTCCGAGAGTTCAGCTGCCACTGCGCATGCGCGGACTGCGGTATGGGACGGACAGCGGCCTCTCCCTGCAGAAATAAAATAAAGTAATAAATAAATAAAAATTAAATGATTTAAAATAAAATAACAATAAAGCGGCTTCTCCCTGTAAATATTAAAAACTGTTAAATTAATGTAATTCAATTAAAATATCTATAATACATACAACAGCCTAGGCTCTAGATCTGAAATATATCTAATAAATAAATATATACAAATAAATTATATTAAAAAATCAAATTAGACTGAAATATGTGTCATAACTTTATTCATAATGAGTGACTTACACACAGGAATCTGAATATACAAAAAATATTATTAAAGGTGCTACGGGGAACTTTTAAATATTTCTGAAACAGTCTAATTTTTCTCAGTGCAAGGAATGCTATTTTTATAAAGTTTTTCTTAATGCCTTTGTCATGGGTACGCTCACCCAGGAACAACAGCACATATTTTAGTCCAAAGGGGGGCGCTAGAATGAACACAAACTGAAAGTTCCTTGGAGCACCTTTAATTATTCAAAATGCCACTGTGTGTCCCAAACACAGTGTCAGTCCGAGCATAAAAATATAGAATTATAAATCTATCACAGACTCATTATTACTAATATATTAATCCTTTCTTCCATTTCACTAATACAAGAGCAGGGTTAAAGGGTCACTGTGGAACTTTGTGTGTGTCAGAGAAGTGAAACATTTTCTAAGGTTTATTCTCATAACTGAATAAACAAACTTTCCTCACAGGAAAATGTGATCCCTGGAACACTGTTTGAAGTTAGAAAGCTTCCTGAAAAGTTACTGTTTCACTGTTGTTGTTTACAGCAGCAGGGCCCACAGTTTGGTTTACAAACATATTCTAGTCTCACGTTTGGTTCCAGGTTCCTCAAGATAATTTGATTTATGATGATAGAATTATTCAATCCGAAGAATTACATGTAGAGAAAATATGTTTAGTAAACTAACTGCAGGCTCTGTGAATGTAAACAAACCCCCTCCTCTGAAACTACACACTGACCCTTTAATACCTCTTTATCTATCCCTGGACAAACATTCAATCTCCTCATATTTAAGATGGAAGACGTTTGTTTGTCAAAACTAAAATGTGCAAAAATTAAAGTCCCTTAATTTAATTTAGAATCGTCAGATATAATAATATTTGTTGAGATATTTACACACAGATAGTAGATACATTACGCAGTTGTGTTACATAAATAACCATAAAGCTTAACCACACACACACACACACACACACACACACACACACACACACACACACACACACACACACACACACACACACACACACGTCTATGAGGAGATATTTGCTTTCATATAAACATTGGTACAAAAATAAGAGTTTATTTCCTTTGGGTCAAACTATCTTCTGGAGTTCAGCGACTCTGTGGAGAGGATCAGTAACATGAATCAGTCTGTGTTCGGTTTAATAATAATAATAATAATAATAATAATGGATTTATTTAGCTCTTTTCTAGTCACTCAAAGCTCTTTACAGGGTTCCTGGTTCCATTCATTCACACACAGTCATACTGGTGGTGGTAAACTACCATAGTAGCCACAGCTGCCCAGGGGCAAACTGACATATAATGTAATACACAGCCTAGGCTCTGTAAACACAGTGTTAATACACAGCCTAGGCTCTGTAAACACAGTGTTAATACACAGCCTAGGCTCTGTAAACACAGTGTTAATACACAGCCTAGGCTCTGTAAACTGATATCTAGTCAATATGAATATAAATGAGAGTTGGGCTGTGTATCGGTAATATGACATTTTCATTTCAAGTTGATGATTTAAATTTTTCTTTCGCATATCAAGAAACCACATTTATTAATTTGTGAGTGAAAATGAAGAACTTCTTGGAAAATTCATGATTTCAATTGTGGCCAATTTGGAAGATGAAAACAAAATAAAATAAAAAAATCGGGTCTTGTTTCGTGACAGTCAAACCAACATTGTTCTACAGACCCTTACCTTCAGTTTAGAAGAGACAACTAAACGTTACCATCAACTAGAAATGACTGAGAGTCCAAAATTGTTCTGTAGCTCCACACACACCTCACGCATGCACGCACCCACGCACGCACACACACGCACACACACACACACACACACACACACACACACACACACACACACACACACACACACACACACACACACACACACACACACACACACACACACACACACACACACACACACACACACACACACACACACACACACACACACACACACACACACACTCACCTGGTCTGCTGGTGAAGTTAAGGTTTTCATAAACAGGACAGAGGAGATTCTCCTGTTCGCTGCGAAGCTTTCTGGCTCTGAGCACGTCACGCACACACTGGTGGAGGTACGCATACTGGATCTACACACACACACACACACACACACACACACACACACACACGCGCACAGAGAGAGATACACACACACACACACACACACACACACACACACACACACACACACACAAACATTACATTACATCACATGTCATTTAAAAAACGATTTAAAGAGAAAACAATGAATTTGTATGAGCACTTATAGAAATGAATGATTTCTATATTGATGGTTGTGATCATGGTTTGCTTTGTTTTGGAATCAGTTTCAGATTGATGTTTTGGTTTCTATTTTGTTTCATTTATTATCGTCATGCACTGACATGAGTTGACATGTAGAGTGTTTTTCTTTTTGTTTGTTTTGTTTTGAGGGGGCAGGAAATATAAGATATTCTTCACCCTGCCTCCTTTTCGTCATGGTTTTATGGATTGTATGTGAGAATGTTGAAATGAGTTTTGTTAGACATCCATGGACGAAATAAATATAAATCAAATCAAATCAAATCATTTAGCAGAAGCTTTTATCCAAAGTGACTATCAACCGGAGCACACATTCACACACCGATAGCAGCAGCAGCTACCACGCAGGGTGCAAGCTAACTATCAGGAGACATTTAGGGTTCAGTGTCTCTTTGCCCAGGGACACTTGGACATGTGGCGGGGAGACGGGGGATCGAACAGTTGCACACACACAGTCACACACACACACACACACACACACACACACACACACACACACACACACACACACACACACACACACACACACACACACACAGACACACACACGCACACACACACACACAGACAGACACACACACACACACACACAGACACACACACACACACACACACACTCGTACCTCTGTCTGCACCATGTGAGAGCGATGAAGCCTCAGGTCGAACACGGCGCCGTAGACGTCCAGAGAATCTTTAGCATCCATCTGCTGCAGAACTCTGTCCAGAACGATGAAGGTCCCCGTCCGGCCCACGCCAGCACTGCACACACACACACACACACACACACACACACACACACACACACACACACACACACACACACACACACACACACACACACAACACGCACACACGCACCACACGCACACAGCAACAACCACACACACACACACACACACACACAACACACACACACACACACACACACACACCACACACACACACACACGCACACACACACACCACACACACACACACACACCACACACACACACACGCAACGACACGCCACGCCACAACACACAACACAACACCACAGCACACGCACACACACACACACACACCACAACACACACACACACGACACACACACACGCCACACACACACACACACACCACACACACACACACAGCACACACCAAACTACAGTTAGAATATGGAAAAGTTATTTTCTTCTGTGATTTAATTTGAATAGTGAAAGTTTGAGCGTTCTAGGTTGTGAGGTTGTTAAGTTTTGAGGGCAGAGCTAAAAATGTTTGTTTTGCACTTGCTTTTGTATATCTCCAAGGGCCCATGATGATTTATTTCCTTATATTTAGGCTATTCCTTTTTGGACCCTGTTATTGACATGAGTGACTGAGCTCTTTGACAATACGACATGTAATGTTATTATCAGTATCTTGGGGCGACTGTGGCTCAGGTGGTAGAGCGGGGTCGACCAATGATCGAGGTCTGTCTTACCTGCAGTGGACCACAGTGGGCCCACTCCCAGGCGTTCTCTGGATATAGTCCCTCTAACCCTCCCTCCCTCTAACCCTCCCTCCCTCCCTGTCTCCCTCTCTCCCTCTCTCCCTCCCTGCTTGTCTCCCTCCCTCCCTCCCTCCCTCCCCTCTAACCCTCCCTCCCTCCCTCCCTCCCTCCCTCCCTCCTCCCTCCCTCCCTCTCTCCCTCTCTCCCTCTCTCCCTCCCTCCCTCCCTCTCTGGGGTTAGGGTTACCTGCAGTGCACCACAGTGGGCCCGCTCCCAGGCGTTCTCTGGATATAATCCCTCTAACCCCTAACTGTCTCCTTCCCTCCCTCCCTCCCTGTCTCCCTCCCTCCCTCCCTCCCTGCCTGCCTGCCTCCCTCCCTCCCTCTCTCCCTCCCTCCCTCCCTGCCTGCCTGTCTCCCTCCCTCCCTGTCTGTCTGCCTGTCTGTCTTACCTGCAGTGTACGACAGTAGGCCCGGTACCAGGCGTTCTCTGGATGTAGTCTCTGACGGTTCTGGTGAACTGGACCAGAGACTGAGTCGACTCTGGCACTCCGTGATCCGGCCACACGGTGAAGTGGAACTGACGCACACGCCGAGACACACACAGCTGCTCCTCCTGCACACACACACACAGGCAGAGATACACACACACACACACACACACACGCACGCACACACACACACACAACACGCAGAGAGAGAGAGAAAGAGAGAGACACACACAACACACACACAGAGAGAGAGACAGAGAGAGAGACAGAGAGAGAGAGAGACACACAGATGGTTATTTCACTGACAGATTTAAATGAAGTGTTAAGGCCTTTGCACACCGGGCGCGACGCGAATAAACGCAACGTAAAAGCGAATGTTTTGAAATGTGAATTTTGTCGCGTCTCACTTTAGAAGCGACGTCCCAGAAAAATCGAACTCAGTTCGAACAAAAAAAAAACGCAAATTCGCGATGCGAAATGACTGAAGCTTGTATTGACTCTGTATACGTTCGTTAATTAACGGATTAGTCGCACGAATAAAACGCGCCCGGTGTGCAAAGGCCTTTATAAAGCCAATAAAGTAGTAACTTTGTAACACACTGTGTGTGCGTGCCTGTGTGTGTGTTTCTCTGCCTGTGAGTGTGTGTGTGTGTGTGTACTCACGCTGCAGACAGTAAACAGTTTACTCACACTGCAGACAGTAAACAGTGTACTCACGCTGCAGACAGTGAACAGTGTACTCACGCTGCAGACAGTAAACAGTGTACTCACGCTGCAGACAGTAAACAGTGTACTCACGCTGCAGACAGTAAACAGTGTACTCACGCTGCAGACAGTAAACAGTGTACTCACGCTGCAGACAGTAAACAGTGTACTCACGCTGCAGACAGCAGACAGTGTGTGTGTGTGTGTGTACTCACGCTGCAGACAGTGAACAGTGTACTCACGCTGCAGACAGTGTGTGTTAGTGTGTACTCACGCTGCAGACAGTGAACAGTGTACTCACGCTGCAGACAGTGAACAGTGTACTCACGCTGCAGACAGCAGACAGTGTGTGTGTGTTACTCACGCTGCAGACAGTAAACAGTGTACTCACGCTGCAGACAGTAAACAGTGTACTCACGCTGCAGACAGTGAACAGTGTACTCACGCTGCAGACAGTAAACAGTGTACTCACGCTGCAGACAGTGTGTACTCACGCTGCAGACAGTAAACAGTGTACTCACGCTGCAGACAGTGTGTGTGTGTACTCACGCTGCAGACAGTGAACAGTGTACTCACGCTGCAGACAGTAAACAGTGTACTCACGCTGCAGACAGTAAACAGTGTACTCACGCTGCAGACAGTAAACAGTGTACTCACGCTGCAGACAGTAAACAGTGTGCTCACGCTGCAGACAGTAAACAGTGTACTCACGCTGCAGACAGTGTGTGTGTGTGTGTGTCTCTCTCTATACTCACGCTGCAGACAGTAAACAGTGTACTCACGCTGCAGACAGTAAACAGTGTACTCACGCTGCAGACAGTAAACAGTGTACTCACGCTGCAGACAGTGTGTGTGTGTGTGTGTCTCTCTCTATACTCACGCTGCAGACAGTGAACAGTGTACTCACGCTGCAGACTGTGAACTCCCTGATGGTCCACTCAGACAGAACAGACTCTGAGCTCATCTGCACGATGAGGTCGCCGTAGTACAGTGGCTCCAAGTCACACGGCCAGTAGAGG
>CM047513.1:93776-103776 GCA_026122265.1 Ammodytes dubius | reverse complement strand
GCAGGCCATCTGCAATTTGAGAACCAATAACACCAGAATACCTAAAGTCACAGGAAGGTACAAAGGGCTGGAGAGAAGTGAAAGATTGTGCAACCTCTGTGATTCCAATTGTGTTGGTGATGAATATCATGTTCTTTTTGAGTGTAAAAATGTGGATGTAATATACTATAGAAAAAAATACCTGCCAAAATATTATGTTTATTTACCATCTAGGATCAAACTGATTTCACTTTTGAGGTCAGAAAAACCAGGGGTTATTGTTAAAACAGGTTCTGAGAAATGTCCTGCCATTGTTTAAGTAATGTTTTTGTTTTGTTTTGTTTTTGTTTTGTCCTTGCCGTACACCATTGTTTGTTTGTAATTATTTAATTTGAATTGTGTGCTCCATGCCATGTGCTATGGCCGTGAGCCGTAATAAATAAATGAATGAATGGAATGTAAAAGAAAAAATCCCAAATTTAAAATAAAATAAAATAAATTAAGTAGTTCTTTAAAAGTATTTAAAGAAAATAAATATTTAAAATAATTAAAAATCTAATCTAGGGTTTGCTCCTGTCAACATGTGATTATGGGATGTCTGTCTCACCGGTCTCCGTGGTGACGGGCAGTGACAGGTAAGTGTCTGTGAAGAGAGGCGGAGCGGCGAGGTCATTCTCCTCAAACAGCTGAGTGAACGCTCTAAGGCTCAGCCTGCAAGACAACACAAAGGGTTTACTGTGTGTGTGTGTGTGTGTGTCTGTGTCTGTCTGTCTATCCATCTATTGTGGTTTTTAAGACATAAAAAACTTTTTCAATACAAAAAAAGGACCATTTTAATGTCAGTAATCAACAGGCAAAGTTTCATGATGATTTCTATGAGCTAAACCTGTAGGCTGTGATGTGATGGGCTTCAGCGATCTGCCAAAAATCTCAACTTCTAAAGCACATACATCAACTAAACTTTCCATGATCTCAGCACTATTCTGAAGGTTATTACAGAAGGATTTGTTCACATGTTGTTCACTGTCTGAGTTAACAGCCTGTCTGTACCTGTAAGCGGTGTTGGGTTTGAGCGGTCCGTCACAGTAAGTCTTCCCCCCCTCTCCACAGTTCCCCCCCAGCGCGTCGGAGCCCGTGCCCAGGGACAGGTGCACGCTGCTGGGGTCGGAGGCTCCACAGCGCGAGGGGAACACGCTGGTCTGGTAGGAGGAGACAGAGGAGTTTGATCTGTAGTCCAGGTAGGAGGGGAGGGGGTGCTGCTGCACAGGCTGTCTGTCCTCTGAGTCTGGAGAGGGAGACAGGAGCATTAGAAACCTGTCTGTCTGTCTGTCTGTCTGTCTCTCTACCTCCTCTTTGTCTATCTGTGTTCGGGTTACATTAGGGTTACTACCTGTGCACCCCTTACCTGTGCTCTCTGTCACCACCACAGTGAACCACGTGACGGCTCCGTTGGCGTCGCTGAACCAGCTGCAGTTGAAGGAGAAGAAGATGGAGGAGGTGGAGACAGAGGGGGGGGCCAGCCGCAGGGAGGGGGGGGGCACCGGAGGGCCTGAGAGAGAGACAGACAGGGGGTTATTACATTATGTTATACTGTATATATAGTATAGAGAGACAGAGGGGGGGGCCAGCCGCAGGGAGGGGGCGGGGGGCGCCGGGGGGCCTGGGGGGGGGGACAGGGGGACAGGGGTGTGTGTGTGTGTGTGTGTGTGTGTGTGTGTGTGTGTGTGTGTGTGTGTGTGGTTAGCCCCTGCATGTTGGCCTGGGAGACCCTGTGTGTGTTCTTACGGTCGATCATGGTGAGCACGCCGTCCCTTGCGGCCTCGCTGGTGGCACGGTCTGAGATGGTCTTCACACAGACGGTGTAACGCTTGTGAGGCTCCAGGGACGTGATGAGGTACTGCAGCGCGTCATGGGAGGTACGCCGAGAATACACCAACACCTGGAGCAGAGCAGAATCGTATTATTTTCTGTATCCGAATATCACAAATAGACATTGATAAAACGGGTGGCTTAAATCAAGCGATCTAAATGGTTCCTAACTGTTGTATAATGGGCGTTTACATAAACATACATGTGTGTGTGTGTGTGTGTGTGTGTACCTGCAGTGTGTGTGTGTGTGTGTGTGTGTGTGTGTGTGTGTGTGTGTGTGTGTGTGTGTGTGTGTGTGTGTGTGTGTGTGTGTGTGTGTGTGTGTACCTGTGTGTCCTGGCTGATACACTCCACAGTGTAGGAGTCGTAGTCGGCGAGCGGCGGCGTCCAGGAGCAGAGGATGGAGGTGGAGCTCTGAGGCCTGCAGTGGAGGCCGTGCACACGCCCCGGCTCTACGCACACACACACACACGCACGCACGCACACACGCACGCACACACACACACACACACACACACACACACACACACACACACACACACACACACACACACACACACACACACACACACACACACACACACACACACACAGACAGAGACAACACACACACACACACAGACAGAGACACACACACGCACGCCACACACACACACACGCACGCGCGCACACACACACACACACACACACACACACACACGCATGCACACACACACACGCACACTCACACACACACACACACACACACACGCACGCGACACACACACACGCACACACACACACACACGCACCCACATACACACACACACACACACACAAAATTCAAGTCAAACTTTATTGTCAATTCAGACATAAGAATCTAAATTACGTTTATCTCTGACCCACAGTACAATATGAACACACACACACACACACACACACACACAAAGCACACACATCAGTTTAGGCAAAACAATAATTTTTATTATAAATGAATGAATATGGTGTAGTGGTCCGGCCCCTCCCACTCCATATAAACTCCTCCTTTTCCTCTCCCAATGAAAGCGAATGTTGAAGCAAACTAATCAATGTAGCAAAAATGCCCCAAAACAAATGATAAACACACAGACTGAGTTGTCCTTACTGGTTCTAATGGAGTTGGTTATGGCCCGGCTGTATGTGTGTATCTCCTCCCCGCTCTGGTCCACCCCGCTCTGGTCCTCCCCCGCCCCGCTGACAGACCTCAGGGTGAAGGTGTACTCTCTGCCGGGGAACATGCCTGAGACCAGCCTGGACCCGGCCGTTGGGAGGTGGTACGGGTTAGAGACAGACAGGGGGTCAGCCGGGAGCCACTGCAGATCAAACCCGCTGTAGTCTGATCCCACCGGGCCGGACCACGTCACCTCTAAGGACGTGTTGGTCACCCCCCCGAAGAGGAAGGAGGAGGGGGGCAGGGGCGCTGGGGGGAGGTAGGGGGGGGGGGGGGCCAGAGAAACAAGTCATGAAATAGTCAGAAAAAATGCATCAAAATAACACAAAAAAAGTTGCTAAAAAGTTTTTTAAATGTTCCAAAAAAAAAAATATATCACGATGAAATTAACCTAGGCTCAAGAAAAGGAGTAAAAAAGTCCCCCAAAAAAACATAAAAAACAAGTAGAAGTATAGTCATAAAAAAGACAGAAAATTGTTGCAAAATCATTGCAAACAAGTTTTTATAAAGTCGAAAGAAGTCGCTAAAAAATTGCAGAAAAAGTCGTAAAAAAACTCCTGAACATATTGAAATAAGTACAGTATAGCAGGGGCGCTGGGGAAGAACATAGAAAATGCATCAAAATAACACAAGAAAGTTGCGAACAAGTTTTTTAAATGTTCCAAAATCGCTGCAAAAAATAACAAAAAAAATTCAGTACTGAAAAGGTAGAAATCCACGGTGAAAAAACCCAATGTTAATACACAGCAAAACAAATCTTAAAAAAGCAAAAAAAACAAAACAAAAAAAACTAGACACAAAAAGTCGTAACAGAACATGTCTGACTATGTGCCCGTGTCCCACTCACCGGTCCGTCCCCTGGTGCTGGCTGTGTTGGTGAGTTCTCCACTGACAGTCTGGACCTCGGCTTGGTACAGTCTCCCTGGTACCAGGCCTCTAAACACACACCTCTCTGCCTCTGGTCCCAGGGTCTGTCTGTACTGCAACGACCCATTCTGTCTGTCTGTCTCTGATCCCAGTGTCTGTCTGCCTGTCTGTAAGCCATCCTGTCTGTCTGTCTGTGAGCCTTCCTGTCTGTACAGGGTTAGCACGTAGCCGCTTAGCTCTCCGGCACCACGGACCCATGTGATCAACAGCCAATCAGAATCATTTCCAGTTTGAGCGCGAAGAGAGAGAACCGCTGCTGGAACTGGAGAGAGAGAGAGAGAGAGAGAGAGAGAGAGAGAGAGAGAGAGGTTAATTTTTTGGGAGGTTTTTATGGACATTGAATTGGACGTTAAAATGGCTCTGCAAAGTCATAAAAAAGTCGCAAAAATATCGTAAAAAAGTTGCAGAGAAGAAAATAAAACTACACAGTGCGCCTTTAATGGGCTGCCTCTCACCTGTGCGTGCCCAGAGGTCAGTCTGGTTGGTGTAGTCCCCGCTGTGTGTTACCACCAGCAGCCTGTAGGGGGCGCCAGGCAGCAGGCCCTGGAAGGAGGCCTGAGAGAGGATACAACTCTGTTAGTGCCCCATAGAGAGACAGATAGATAGACAGATGGATAGATAGATAGATAGATAGATAGATGGATGGATGGACGGACAGACGGACAGACAGACCTGCTGGCTGCTGGCCTGCCCTCTCTGTGTGTCCTGCACTGATCCGTCTCCTCTGAACAGAGTGAAGCCGTAGAGAGCCACAGTGCCCCCCGGTGGCCGCCAGCTGAATGACAGGCTGCTGGTGGAGTTAGCTCTGATGGACAGGTCTCTGACTGCAGCAGGGCCTGGGGGGGGGAACACATAGGGGATTACCAACGAGTCTGTCTGTCTTTTTTTTTTAACCTTTATTTCTACAGGTAAATCCCATTGAGACCGAAGACTCTTTATCAAGGGAGACCTGTTTTCCTTTCCCACGTTACCATTCACACACACATTCATACACCGATAGCAGCAGGCTAACTATCGACATTCACACGAGGCAAGTTGGGTGAAGTGTCTTGCCCAAGGACACAACAACCATGGCACATGGTGGCAGGGGGGGGATCGAACCTCCAACCCTTTGATCATCAGCCAACCCGCTCTACCAACTGAGCCACAGTCACCTGTCTGTCTATCTGTCCGTCTGTCGGACTGAAATATGATGTGGTGGTAATGCAATCTATTGTTTTTTTTGTTTTTTCGACTGAAACATTCAAAAGGTGCAGTCAGTGATTCTGGAGAACGCTTGTTGTCTAAATGATCTGCTACATGTATCTGCACCAAGAATCACTGACTCCACCTTTAAAACTTCTGTCTTAAAACACTTTATTAAACATGTCTGGTTTTAGTTTTAACAGTAACAGTAAAACCTTGGTTTGTTCAGCGTAATAATAAGCAGTAATAATGGGCCTATAAAGCCTTGGTGTGTTTAGTATTATAAAGAGTGTTTCTCACGTGTGCGAGCGTGTGCGCTGACCCCCGGACTGAGGACCCCTCCGCTGCAGCTCTGGACCTGGACTCGGTAGCTGGTTCCTGGGGAGAGGCGGTCGAGCGTGACCCTGGTTCCTCCATGAGGCCGCGTCGTGTTATAAACCAACACACCGCGATCGTCATAAAGCTGAACGATGTACCGGTCCAACACGCCCAATGCCTCAGCCCAGCTCACCTGACACAGAGGGGGAAAGGGTTTAACACACACACACACACACACACACACACAGGGGGCAAATTACTATTCAGAACACATTATGAGACAGTTTCTTCTTAAAAACATGCTGAATATGCCGTTTTTGAAAAGGGATATACTGTATAAAACAAACACACATTCAAATCACTAATCAATTTTTAATACATTTTTTTCATTGAACCTTTATTTACACTCGAGAGCTCAATTGAGTGGTGACATATTGTGAAACAGTTTTTTCCTAATTACATGTTGAAAATGCATTTTTTGAAAAGGGTTATAATGTGTCAAATACATGTATGATTCTCACCTGTAGAGCAGAGGTGGACTGGAGGTCTGCTAAGGTCAGGGCTGTCACTGCTGAGGGGACTGTGGGAGAGTTAATAACACTTTGTTTAAGTACCATCATAGTCATTACAAAAATCAAAAAGGTCGAGAAATAAACCCTTTTCAGTTTCAAAAAAGGCATAAAAAAAATCACAAAAAGTCAAAAAAATAGTCATAAAAAAAAGATGGCCAAAAAAAATTACAAAAAAAAATTTGATGGAAAAAGAAAAATGCAAAAAAGTTGAAAAATTAAAAGGGTCGAAAAAAATCGCAAAATAAATCGTAAAAAAAAAAACATTGTTAAACACAACCGTAACCTCCTGCATTATTAAAACCACAACCGCTCCGCTCACCGACCCATCCATCTATCTATCTATCTATCTATCTATCTATCTATCTATCTATCTATCTATCTATCTATCTATCTATCTATCTATCTATCTATCTATCTATCTATCTATCTATCTATCTATCTATCTATCTATCTATCTATCTATCTATCTATCTATCTATCTCTCTCTCTCTCTCTCTATCTCTCTCTATCTCTCTATCTATCTATCTATCTATCTATCTATCTATCTATCTATCTATCTATCTATCCATCTATCTATCTATCCATCTATCTATCTATCTATCCATCTATCTATCTATCTATCTATCTATCTATCTATCTATCCATCCATACCTGTGCGCCCCTGCATGGAGTTGTTGTTCTGCAGCGTTCCGCTCAGGGTTGTCACGGTGAGGGTGTAGAGCTGGCCGGGTTGCAGCGAGGAGAACGTGACGTCACTGTGCTGCTTCAGAACCCGCCGCGTGTCTAGAACCCGGTTCCCCAGCAACAGCAGAACAGAGAACCCGTCTGCGTCACCTGGGCCGGCCGACCAGCTCACCTGGGGGACGGGGAGGAACCTCAGATTAAAACTTCTAATCTCTTGTAAACAAATATTTTAAATATAAATGTCATACAAGAAATTTCAATGAATCACTGCTGATTAAGAGTAAAGAAAGAGGGGCTTGGACTGGACTGAAATAAATATAATCTCCATGTGCAAGTTTAAGTCGATTCCAGCAGGGCTGGGTTTATGAGTTAATTTCATTTATTTTTAATTATTTTTTAAAAAATTTGGGGGACTTTTTGACTTTTTTGCGGGTTTAAAAAAAAAATCAGACTATTTTGGTTTTTTTGGGGGGGACTTTTTCACAACTTTTTTGTGCTTAGTTAGGCTGTGTTTTCATTTAAAGACCTCACCTCGATGTTGGGTTAGATCCAGGGCAAACAGACGGTCAGAATAGAATAGAATATGTTTATTGCCATTTGCACAGGTATGAGACAATACAGGTACATTCAGCTTCTGAGTCAGCTCCTTCAATAAACACAATTATATACTGTATATATAAAATATAACAGACATACAGACAGACAGACAGACAGACAGACAGACAGACAGACAGACAGACAGACAGACAGACAGACAGACAGACAGACAGACAGACAGACAGACAGACAGGGCTCAACTCACCTTCAGACTGCTGCTGTCTCCTGTGTTACTGACATGGATGTTCTTCACCTTACTGGGGACTGGGGGGAAAGGTTTAGTCAAGTTATTGAATGAAGGACCATGAAAAGAAAAGATTCAAGTAATGAACAAGAGCCTCAGTTAAATAAAGTAAGTGTGTATCTTCTTTCATTTCACCTCTGTTATGTGAAGACATTTATTAAAGGGTTAGATAAATTGTTAAAATAATCCTATCACGCGTCAGGCCAAAGGATAAAAGGTACAGTTAGATAAAGATTGGTTAAACTTGAAACAGACAGACAGACAGACAGACAGACAGGTACCTGTGCGTGCCTCGATGTAGCTGGCTCTCTGGTTGGGTCCGCTGAAGGTTGACACCAGGATCTTGTAGAGCCGGCCGGGGGTGAGGGACGACAGAGAGCATTCTGCCTCACTGGAGCGCAGGGTGAGGGGGGGGAAGACCTGTGAGACAGGGAGAGGGTTAGACAGGCAGACAGACAGACAGACAGGCAGACAGACAGGCAGGCAGACAGACAGGGTGAGGGGGGGGAAGACCTGTGAGAGAAGGAGAGGGTTAGACAGGCAGACAGACAGGGTGAGGGGGGGGAAGACCTGTGAGAGAAGGAGAGGGTTAGACAGGCAGGCAGGCAGGGTGAGGGGGGGGAAGACCTGTGAGAGAAGGAGAGGGTTAGACAGGCAGGCAGGCAGGGTGAGGGGGGGGAAGACCTGTGAGACAGGGAGAGGGTTAGACAGGCAGGCAGGCAGGGTGAGGGGGGGGAAGACCTGTGAGAGAAGGAGAGGGTTAGACAGGCAGGCAGGCAGGGTGAGGGGGGGGAAGACCTGTGAGAGAAGGAGAGGGTTAGACAGGCAGGCAGGCAGACAGACAGGGTGAGGGGGGGAAGACCTTTAAGAGAAGAACAGGGTTAGGCAGACAGACAGGGTGAGGGGGGGAAGACCTTTAAGAGAAGAACAGGGTTAGGCAGACAGACAGACAGACAGGGTGAGGGGGGGAAGACCTGCAAGACAGGGAGAGGGTCACACAGGCAGACAGGCAGACAGATCACCTTCATATCGCTGAACAGCAGTTGAACTTCGTAGTGATCCACGTCACCGGGAGCAGGAAGCCAGGAGACAGAGAGCAGGTCTGGGGTCTGAGTCAGGAGAGATAACCTCTGGACCGCTGCTGGGACTACAGACAGACAGACAGACAGACAGACAGACAGACAGACAGACAGAGAGGGTTAGACAGGTTATAGAGAGGGTTAGACAGGTTAGAGAGAGGGTTAGACAGGTTATAGAGAGGGTTAGACAGGTTATAGAGAGGGTAATGTTAGCTTGGTTTAACAAGGAGCCAGGAGACAGAGAGGAGGTCTGGGGTCTGGGTTAGCAGGGCCAGGGAGACCACTGCAGCTGGGACTACAGAGTTAAACAGGGTTAGACAGGTTGCACCGTACCGAACTGCACCGTACTGAACTGCACCGTACTGCAATACGTAATTATGGCGTGAACAGCGTCAAGGTGATGTAAATATGCCGAATGTTCAGGCTTGTTTTGATTGCGAGTCGGAACGTTCATTTTATTCTAGAAGTATTTTATTTATTGGAGACCTTGGTTGTTTGCAGCAGTATCTTCTTTTCTCTACTGAAACAGACCTGTAGGCTGCAAGTGTAGTGAATGTTGAACGCAGTATCTTAACCCTTAACTGAGAACCGTACCGTAGGGAACCGTACCGTGACTTCAAAACCGAGGTACGTACCAAACCGTGAATTTTTTTACCATTATTTCTCCAGGTAAATCCCATTAAGACCGGAGACTCTTTTGCAAGGGAGACCTGTTTTCCTTTCCCACGTTACCATTCACACACACATTCATACAGCAGGCTAACTATCGACATTCACACACATTTTTGAGTACCGTTACACCCCTAATAAAACATAGTGTGACTCACAGGTGCGCCCGTGCGTAGACGCGCTGGTCTCATACTCTCCGCTCCAGGTAGTGACGATGACGGTGTACAGTCCCCCGGTAACAGCCCGGTGAAGACGCAGTCGCTCTGGGTCCTAGAGACAGTCAGGTTCTGCAGAAACACGTTGTTGTGTTTGATAAACACCTGAGGGAGAGAGAGAGTTAGAGTTAGCAAGATACACACACTGTAAAGGTGCGAACACACTGCCACTGACGTGCCTCAACAGTGGCGGACTCAGACTGTTAGAAGGGCGAAACAATAAAAAGGGCACATTCTGGACAACACGGACCCCACCAGCGCACACAGTGGCTTTTCAAACTTGATGGTGTTTTGTTCCCCCAATGGAGCCTTAAAGGCAGCGCCGCCTGGAAGGCCCTATCCCCTAACCTTAAGCAAGCTCTGCCGTGAAGGCCCCGTTCGGGGGACTTGTTACATCTCCATGTAGCACTTAAAAAAAAATTGTTGGGCTCATACAATTAAAAGGGGGGTCAAACATTTTTTGCTTCAAAGAC
>CM047513.1:81276-88776 GCA_026122265.1 Ammodytes dubius | reverse complement strand
ATGAACAAGTGGTTATTTCAAACGTGTAAAAATAAGTCAATACATTTTTTTCTTTTTGGTAAAAGATAGCCGTCTCAAACTCAAACAACATATCCAAAGCCATCTTTGATGTTAACTATCACGGCTTCGACGTCGCATGCACAGCACTGTCATCATCCGGTTACGTCCTACCCAGAGCACCATACATAGGGCTCTGGCGCACCCATATCAGATAGAACCATTTGATTGGTTGCTCAGGATTTCTTGACATATTTAATGAGCCTCAGTGGAGAGTGTCCAGACCAACAGGCGCAGCAAATTTAATTTACCAGTGCCTAGTGGCAGGTCTGGAAATGCCAGGCTAACCTTTGATAGGATTTTGCGATCGTTTTTATCATTATTAGTAAGTAATAGAGACCTTCTTGCCTTGATTGTATTGTTTCAGATGACACACTGTTTGTTTTTGTTGATGGTGTATTCATGGAATAAGTGGAAAATTCAATTAAAACATTTGTTAAATAAATGATGCATATGTATGTAATCCATCCCATAATATTTACCTGTGATGACTCGGCCGGAGGCGGAGCTCTGCAAACCAACTGACTCTGTAACCACGGTGACGGTGTACGGCGTCCCGGGCAACAGACCATCGAGTCGCGATGAGGTCGTCGTGTTGGAAAGCGAAACGTTTTGCAGTAAAACCCGGTTCTGATCCCAGAGGAAAACCCGGAGCTGCTGGACCCAACCCGGACCGGACTGCCAGGTCAGAGTGAGAGAGGAGAGGGAGGGAGAGAGATGGAGAGAATGCACTGGAGAGGGGGCTGAGAGAGAGAGAGAGAGAGAGAGAGAGAGAGAGAGAGAGAGAGAGGGAGAGACAGAGAGAGAGAGAGACAGAGAGAGAGAGAGAGAGAGAGAGACACACACACACACACACACGTTTAGATATAATTTTGAAACTTGCAAGTTGATTACTGACATTAAAATGATCCTTTTTTGTATTATAATTTTTTTCAGATATGTTTGAAATCGTTTACAAATTTGGCAATATCAAACTGATGATGTGTGTGTATCTCAGTGTGTGTGTGTGTGTGTGTCTCAGTGTATGTGTGTGTGTGTGTGTGTGTGTCTCAGTGTGCGTCTCAGTGTGTGTGTGTCTCACCTATAGCCGTCTCTGTGTGTACCGGTGTCGCGTTCTTGCGTCCGGCGCTAGCGACCACGCTAACGGTATAAAGCGCTCCGTGCTCCAGAGAGCTGAAGCCAAAGCGTGGAGCGGCTGATCCCTGCACACTGGAGCGGACTGAGGATCCGGACTGAGTGTTCAGCAGAGACACGTGGTACCAGTCCACATGGCCGTCAGAGGCAGACCAGCTCACACTCAACCCCACTGCGCCACCCGAAGGCTGGGCAGGGTATGGCACAGCGCCCCCCTCAGGCTGGGCAGGGTATGGCAGCACGGAGAGGCTGGAGGGGGCAACAGGGTCTGAAATAACACAAGGCAAGTTTATTAGTGTGAATGCTGGAGTGTGTGTGTGTGTGTGTGTATGTGTGGGGGGGGGGGGGTGCCTTGAATATTCATTTTTTAAATTTTTGTTTATGACTATTTTTTGGCATTTTCAAGCTTTATTAGACAGTACAGAGTTGAAATGGGGAGACAGAGAGAGAGAGAGAGAGAGAGAGAGAGAGAGAGAGAGAGAGAGAGAGAGAGAGAGAGGGGGGATGACCTGCAGTAAAGGTCTACGGATCGGATTCGAAGGCCGGAGCCAATATGTTACACGCTCTATCCTCTACGCCACCGGAGCACCCCGAAAATGTATTATTTTTATTATTATTAATAATATGGTAAATGGTTAATAGACTCCAGTTATAAAGCACTTTTCCCTTGTCTTTCACAGACCCCCTACACACTTCACAGCAGCCTGATGTCTAACTTAGTATGTGTAACTTTGCCAGAACGACTTCTAGTATGTTGAGAACCTGCAGGTGAAACTTTGCCAGTTGATTACTGACATTAGAAACAGTGTGTGTTTGTGTGTGTGTGTGTGTGTGTGTGTGTGTGTGTGTGTGTGTGTGTGTGTGTGTGTGTGTGTGTGTGTGTGTGTGTGTGTGTGTGTGTGTGTGTGTGTGTGTGTGTGTGTGTGTGTGTGTGTGTGTTTCCTGTCTTTGTCTGTGTGAAGGTTTTTACAGGAAACAGGATTCTAAACCTTTGACTCGTTCCTCCTAATAATGGCTTCCTGCCCAACACACACACACACACACACACACACACACACACACACACACACACACACACACACACACACACACACACACACACACACACACACACACAACATCGTTACCACCCTAACACCAGGTGGACTGAAGTGGTTCAAGCGTCGAGAAAACCAGACCGTTTATCTTTCTTTCTTAATGTCCATCTTCCAAAATCACACAATCAAAATCATGAATTTTCCAAGAAGGTTTTAATTTTCACACAAAATATATTTGGTCTGGTTTCTTGACATTCAAACCAACATTGTTCTACAGACCCTTACCTTCAGTCTAAAAGACAAAATTAAACTTTACCATCAACTAGAAATAAAAACATCAAATGACCCACACACACACACACACACACACACAACACACACACACACACACACACACACACACACACACAGACACACACACACACACACACACACAGCCACACCACACACACACACACACACACACACACACACACACACACACACACACACACACACACACACTCACACACACACACAGACTGTTTGGTAGTAAGCCATCCACCATGTTTCACTTTCTGCTGTGTTGTTCTAATCTGACTTTTCCATGAAAACAGGAAGTCGCTCGGAAACA
The DNA here is from genome assembly GCA_026122265.1 of Ammodytes dubius. Classification (NCBI taxonomy): domain Eukaryota; kingdom Metazoa; phylum Chordata; class Actinopteri; order Uranoscopiformes; family Ammodytidae; genus Ammodytes; species Ammodytes dubius. The sequence goes on along the minus strand of CM047513.1, from coordinate 85,935 downwards.
AACACTTCAGGATTCAGAGACTTAAACACACACACACACACACACACACACACACACACACACACACACACACACACACACACACACACACACACACACACACACACACACGAAAGCACGCAGGCAGGCAGGCACACACACACCTACGCACGCATGCATGCACACACAGTGGCAGTGGCGAAGTGGTAGGGAGTTCGCCTCTGGTGTGCAGGGTCGGAGGTTCGATCCCCCGTCTCCCCGCCACATGTCGAAGTGTCCCTGGGCAAGACACTGAACCCCGAATTGCTCCCGATAGTTAGCTTAGTTAACTTAGCACCCTAGTGCTAAGCCTACCCTGCGTGGTAGCTGCTGCTATCGGTGTATGAATGTGTGTGTGACTGGGTGAATGTGTACAAAACAATGTAAAGCGCTTTGGGTCAGTGAACAACGGAGATAAAGCTATATAAGTCCATTTACCATTTACCACGCACACAGGCACACACACACACACACGAAAGCATGCAGGCAGGCACACACACACACACACACACACACACACACACGTATTTCTCACCTGTCTGTACGGTCAGGTTGGTCCTCTCTGCGTCTGTCTCTGACATCACAGTGAATCTATACAGAGTCCCGGGCCTCAGGCCAGACACTACACAGGTAACACTGGATCCTACCTCACACACTGCTGCTTTAACCTGGTGAGACAGACAGACAGGCAGACAGGCAGACAGAGAGACAGACAGACAGAGGGACGGACAGACAGACAGGCAGGCAGGCAGGCAGACAGACAGGGGGTTCTTTTAAATTTATGTTTTTGTTTGTCAGTATTATCTGTATTGTTTTCTTTTGTTCTTGATCTTGTTAAAAATACGAAAAAACAATAAATATATTAATGAATAAAAAATGTGGGGGTTCTCACACACACACACACACACACACACACACACACACACACACACACACACACACACACAACACGCACACGCACACGCACACGCACACACACACACACACTAACCTCGGGTCCGTCCTCATAAATCAGTGTGAAGTTACAGGCGGGTCCGGTTGAGTTGAACTTGAGCAGAACATGATGTGAGCTGGTGACGCTCTCTGTCTCCTGCACAGGACAGCGGGGAGAGACCTGGGGGGGGGGGGGGGGGACAGGTTTATGGTTGCTGATTGTTATTTTTTTTTATTTTTATTTTTTAACCTTTATTTCTCCAGGTAAATCCCATTGAGTCCGAAGACTCTTTTGCAAGGGAGACCTGTTCCCATTTACACGTTACCATTCATTCACACACACATTCATACACCGATAGCAGCAGGCTAACTATCGACATTCACACGAGGCAAGGTGGGTGAAGTGTCTTGCCCAAGGACACAACAACTATGACACAGTTGGCAGGGCGGGGATCGAACCTCCAACCCTTTGATCATCAGCCGACCCGCTCAACCAACTGAGACACAGTCGCCCCAAAATTATTGTTAACTTTTAAACTTTCTTAACATTTTAAACTTTTAAAACTTTTATTTACTATGTTCAATACTCTGAAAGATTGATGATAAATAACAAAGCGCACATGCAAACACACACACACACACACACACACACACACACACAAACACACACACACACACACACACACACGCACACGCACACGCACAGAGACACACAAACAGACACACAATAACCTACCGGTGTGGTGGAGGTTGATCCTGGAGTCTTAGGTTGAGTTGTAGTCTTAGCTGAGGTCATTTTACTGGTTGTTGTTTCTGCTTGTGTGGTTATACTGGGAGTACTGGTCGAGGCAGTACTGGGTAGAATGGTTAGAACGGCTGCTGTTGTCATCGGCGCCGTGGTTAATATCTCTGGGTCTGGCGTGCTGGGTTGATCGTGAGTCGCAGAAGATGGAAATACCGACGTAAACAAAGGACTTAGAGATGTAACGAATGGAGTCTTGGTTGTGAATGAATGGTGTGTAGTTCCAAACGGTGGATTTTTCATTGTAGGAGGGTTAGTTGTGTTTGAAACTGATATATTCTGGGTTGTAGAAGATGAATTAGTGGATATAATGGGTGGGTTTGTAGTGCCAGGTAGAGTGGGTAAGGGTCCAGTAGTCATTGGGGGCAGGGTATTGGGTTTAGGAGGGACTGAAGGGGTGGTAACAGGTCTAGATGAGGCAGTGGAGAATGGAGTTCTGCTTGTAACAGACGCACTGGTCATTATAACGGGCGGACGTTTAGATGTAGTAAGTCCTGTGATGCTCCCAGGCTCTGTAAGGGGTTTAGTTGTGTTTGAAACGGAGAGATTTTGGGTTGTGGAAGATGGATGTGAGGTTGAAATGGGTGTTTTTGTGTTTATAAAGGGTGTGTTTGTGTCTATTAACGGTGTGTTTGTGTCTATTAACGGTGCGCTTGTGGTGATATACGGTTGTTCTGTGGATGTAGTGGGTGTGTCTCCTCGCGTGGTACTTGGTTTAGTTGTGATTGAAGGGTTGGTACTAAGTCTGGATGAAGTCTGAGTTTTAGAGGATTTGGAAGAGGGTGAAACGGAGGGGAACTCGGTGCTAGGCTGGGGAGGGAGTCCTGTTGTAGGTACAGGTGTGTGTGTGTGTCTGTGTGTGTGTGTTGTGGGATCAGGTGTGTGTGTGTGTCTGTGTGTGTGTGTTGTGGGATCAGGTGTGTGTGTGTGTCTGTGTGTGTGTGTTGTTAGCTCAGGTGTGTGTGTGTGTCTGTGTGTGTGTGCTGAAGCCTTTGTATTGGGCTGAGGTGAGGTTAAAGGTGTGGTTAGGGTTAGGGTTGGGGTTGGGGTTGAGGTTAAAGGTGTGGTTAGGGTTAGGGTTGGGGTTGAGGTTAAAGGAGTGGTTAGGGTTAGGGTTGGGGTTGAGGTTAAAGGTGTGGTTAGGGTTAGGGTTGGGGTTGAGGTTAAAGGTGTGGTTAGGGTTAGGGTTGGGGTTGAGGTTAAAGGAGTGGTTAGGGTCGTAGATGTGGTCGTAGCAGCGTCTGTCTGACTGGACGTTGGAACAGTCAGAGAGGAGGAGGGGATCCGTCCTGTAGACAAAACATCAGGGTCAGAAATAAACGGTTAACTGATGTAACTAAATACATTATCTCCAGTTTAGTGTGGGGCTGTGTCTGGGTATTTGATGTTTTCATTTATAGTTGATGGTAAAGTTTAGTTGTATCTTCTAAATTGAAGGTAACGGTCTGTAGAACAATGTTGGTTCGAGTCACATTTTTTCTTTTTTCTTCCATCTTCCAAAATGGCGCCAATTGAAATCATGAATTTTTGAAGAAGGTTCTAATTTTCAGACACAAAAAAAATGTTGATCTGGATTCCTGACAGTCAAACCAACATTGTTCTCCAGACCCTTACCTTCAGTTTAGAAGAGACAACTGAACTTCACCATCAACTAGAAATGAAAACAACAAATTACCCAATACACAGCCCTGCACAATATATATCACAGGGGCAAAAAAATCCGGATGGGGTTTTTAAAAATATTTAAAAAAAGAATTTGTCAAAATATTACTACTCGACAACGTGACATTGTAAATCTCTTGTTTAACAAACAATAAAAAAATAAAAATAAAAAAAGCACAATATTTTTTTTTATTATTTAGACCCCTTACCTTCAATTAAAAAGTGAGACCCAATACACAGACCCACACTAAAAGCCCTTGTGAATAAATAAAGTGAAAGTCCTACCCTGTGTGGACATCACAGGCGGTGATTGAGAGTCTTCAGTCGTTGAGATATTTGGTGGAAGCGTCTGTGGCTTGTTGTAAACCGTGGCAGGAGTCTGAGAGACGGTGGACCGGACTGAGGGGGTGGAGGGTTGATCTGAACCCAGGGTTTGTGACTCCAGGATGGGGGTGGATGTATCAGATGGTAGGGTGCTACTGCTCACTGTCTGGCCATCAGGGGAAGGGTGTGTAGTAAAGGTTGTGTGTCTGTCTGACTGTGTGTGGAGGATTGTGTGTCGCGTAGAAGCACTAACAGAAGCCTCGATATCGTCCAGTAGATTCGTGCTATCTCTGGTGTGTATCTGTGTCTGTGTCGGTGTGTGTGTCGGTGTGTGTGTCGGTGTGTGTGTCGGTGTGTGTGTCTGTGTGTGTGTAGGTGTGTGTGGCTGTGTGTGTGTAGGTGTGTGTGGCTGTGTGTGTGTAGGTGTGTGTGGCTGTGTGTCTGTCTGTGTGTGTGGCTGTGTCTGTCTCTGTGGCTGTGGCTGTGTCTGTGTGTGTGTCTGTGTGTGTGTCTGTGAGTAGATATCAGAGTAACCCAGAGTGGATGGATGTTCAGTAGAATCCATTGTGTGATCTGTTGTTGAGTCGACTTCATTAGAGATGATATGAGCTGCTGTGGTCTGGTCCTCACTCCTACAGACAGACAGGACAGAAACAACACTGTGACAATTATAAATAAAGTTTAATAAAACAAAATTAAAGAAAAAGAAATTCAAAAGCTGAGAGCATTTCAGACCACCTCTTTTACTTGTAGTTGTTTTTAATGATTTTTTATTTACTTGTAACTGTTTTTATTATTTTAATTGAAAACAGTTTTTTCTGATTTTATTTGATAACAGCTTTTTATCATTTTAATTTCTGTCTATATGCTGTGAGTGTATTATTGTGAGTGAACATGTAACTTGTTGCTGCCTCTTGGCC
>CM047513.1:41276-68776 GCA_026122265.1 Ammodytes dubius | reverse complement strand
CTCTCATGCAGTCATCATGCTTTAGCAGTGCTTGCTAGTAGATTAATTGTGCAGCACCATTTCTTTTGACGGGTGAAACGGTCGGTCGGTAGTCAAGGAGGGGGGCTGGCGTTGTTAAGGCCTTAGCCATAAAGCGCTGGGGGAAACACTGGAAACAAGGGGTATTATCACAGCTTGATGTTGAACCTCTTTCAGGTGAAGAAACAAAAACGATTGGTGAGAGTTCTTTCTTTTCAGTAGACCAAAAGATCTGCTTGTTTTTATTCAGCAATTTAGCAAAAATATAAAACTTATTCAAACAAGAGTAAATTGACATGGGTGGGTCTGCTTTGCAATTTATACAATGCTTTGCATGTGTTGTTTACACAGGTGTATGTAATATGTATCTGTACGTGAGTTCTGCACATAGGTATATGTGTGAATGTAAATATATTTATAATATAATATATACAGTATGTATAAATTGCATATAGTATATCAAATTGTATTGACGGATATACAGATGGATTGTATTTAGAACACAACAAGGGGAAGTGAAATTATTGCCATAATTATTGAGCTGTGGAGAAGTGGTAGGATTAGATAAGTTTATACGTCTTTCTACTCCTTTTCAGGCATATCAATGCTGGTTTATCGAATATATTTTGTAATATGCTTTTAATTTTTTTAATTTGTGAACTCATTTGAAAGAAAGTGATCTTTTCTCCCTCCCTCCCCCCTCAGCCTCAGGCAACTGATAAGCAAACAAACAAAAACATAAACTTCATTAAAACACAAATGATAATATTGACAGAGAGAAAAGAGATGTCAAAAGAAATGGCAAATAATAATAATAAAATAAGTATACAGCTCAGTGACTCATTTGACTACTCATGCACAGTGGCGTTTTTATATTTACACACTGGTGGGACACAAACCACTCAGTAGGATAATAAGATAGGCTTCTGAAGCGTTTTTAACTTGTGCTATCCATTGCTCTGGAACAGCATCTGTGAAAATGTTCCGTCCCCTATTTGGGAATATTTCAGCTTTAAATCTAATGTAGAGATGAGCCCTGGATATGGCAGCCATCTTAGCGTTTTAAAAATGGCAACTTTAAAACGCTTGTTTCTTGATATCTTGCCTCTTAGATTAATTCAATCATGATTCCAGCTAGACATACATTTTTGGGGGTAGGGAATCCAATGATCAATGATTGTAAACACCTTGTCAATTAGTGTATTCCCTTGTGATTTTCTATTATTTTCTGTAGATATGACATTTATTGCATGATGTCCGTCCTGGGAGAGGGATCCCTTACTCTCTCAACTCTCCCTGAGATTTCAATTTTTTTTAAATCCCGTTAAAGGGTTTTTACTTTTTTCAGCCGAGCTAAGGGCCTAAGGGCAGAGGATTGTCTTACTGTACGGAATGTGAAGCCCACTGAGGACAATGTCTATTTGTTATATTGGGCTGTAGAAATAAAAATTATTTTGTAATGAATTTCGGGCATTACCAAAACATATGTACATACTATCATGTTTCATAATATATCAATGAACTGATCCATTTTTTACAAAAATCTGAAAGATTTCTGTAACTGTGATCCTGTTCAGACTCTCCCTCCTACAGACGACACAGAGACACTGAGGAATCATATGACCCAAGCCCAAACCCAGGATACAGAGGTTCAGTGAATGTGGTGTTGAAGGTGTGGAGGTGGATCAGTGAGTCAGAGGAGACACAGTAGAAGGACAGAGAGCCAGCAGGACAGTCCACATAGACTGCTGCTCTGTGAGAGACAGAGGGGGAGCGGATGGATGTTACTCTGTCATTGTGCCAGACAGAGTAAACACCAAGATCCTCGGAGCAGTCCAGACTCCAGGACTGATCATTATTTCCAAACCAGCAGTATCTACTGCCTCCTTTCCTGCTGATTCCTCTGTAACTCACTGATATATCAACCCTTCCTCCGCTCCACTCGACCTCCCAGTAACGGCGACCAGTCAGACCATTACTACACAGCAGCTGAGGATGGCTCTCAAATCTCTCTGGATGATCAGGATATGGCTGCTCTCTCACACGTGTCACCTTCCTGTTGTTGTCAGACAGTTTGATCTTTCTGTGTACTGTGTTTGTGTCCAGTGTGAGTTCACAGGAATCTGATGGAGAGAAAAAGACACAACACAGCAGCAGTTATTAATCCCTCATCTGATCATTGATTGACAGTTTGATGATTATGAACATTATAAACAAACTTACACTTCCTCAGACCTGGTGTCAGCCATTGGACTCCAGCAGGCTCCACCCTGAAAGGAGGGGGGGGGGGGGTCAGACCAGCATGTACTCTTTCAGCATGGACACATGGACATTATAATAGTTTGTTGCTCTTTTCCACTGGCACTCATGGCCGTGTTGCATTAAACAGGCTCGCTGTGTTGACGTCACTTAGTGATGAGGAATCAGCCTCATTATTCAGTGATGTGTAAATAGCCTCAGCGGCTCTGCCAGACACTGGAAGTTTTTGTTTGTGAAACTTTAAGTTCGGCTTTTAACTGAAGTAATTTATTGACTTTAATTATGTTTTACTATCCTGTACCTAGTCATGTAATTTAAATATTGTTATTATGATCATAATTATTAATTTACTTCTAGGTGAAGTAAGCGGTTTATTTATGTTAATATAAGTGCAAAATCGCTCTTTATTCTTACAGTGATCACTTACATAACGTGCGTGTTTCATAAAGCCGATCTCTCAGTCAGCTGCTCTGCATGTAATCGGCAAATAAACTTATTGGAGGATCCCGTAATTTGTATCCAATCACAAGAGAGAACGCTACAAACCGACACCGGTTTCACTCATGGTCTCACTGCCGGTGCACGCCAGAGCAACAGATGGGTGAATGTTTATGCGCCTACAATGGCGGAGCAGGTAAAAATCCTTCCCAATGTCTGTTTTGATGGTTTTTATCATGTTTTATCACACTTGTGGATCTGAGATGATGCTAGATAACTCGCTGCTTGAAGACCGCAGTGCATTAATGTGGTGACGTAGGGACGAGCGAGGGGACTGCTAACTGCAGTAACTGACAGGAAGTTAGCTAAAAGAACCATTCCGCTTACAGCACCTTTTAATTAAGTACGGGTCCTCTGTTTACAGCTCCACCATACTTAAGTACGGGTCCCCAGTGTAACTGGGGAGCCGTAATTATTACTCTCCACCATACTTTTTCTTCTTATTCTTCCCCTCATTTTTCTAGCTGCTTCTCCTCCCACACCGTTACACGCAGACACGCCAAAATTTCACACAACGTGCGTCCCCACCCCACGGGGTGTGCTATTATACAGTTTTTCCCATTTCCGCTAGGGGGCGCTGTAATGAAGTCCCGACTGAACGAACTTTGACAGGCCACGCCCCGCACGCCGTAACTCCGATTGACTTGAAATTTCTCACACAGGTGTATGTTAGGGTGCTCTGCAAAAAAGCCTCTGGGACCATAAAAATTCTTCAGGGAATATTTCCCGCTAATTAGCATAAAGTGAAAAAACAGCGTGTTATCCACGACTTTCTGCAATTTGACTGTATCAACACCAAATTTCTCGTGAAGCCCCGGGGGACTACAATAAACATACCCGTAAAACATTAGTAGGCCAACTTGAAAAACATGGCCGCCATTGACCAAAATGTTTACGCAGGGGCGGGGCTTAAAAACACGTTGGCCATAACTCCTTAACCATAGGTCCTATCATCATCAAACTTGCTGGGTATGTGCAGAAGTCATGTGGTAGCATGTCCATCGAAGCTTATCGAGATTAACCCATAGGGGGCGCCACAGGGGCGGGGCCTATCCACTAATTGGCCATAACTCCTTAACCATAGGTCCTTTCATCATCAAACTTGCTGGGTATGTGCAGAAGTCATGTGGTAGCATGTCCCTCAAAGCTTATCGCGATTAACCCATAGGGGGCGCCACAAAAGTCACCCGACTCCGATTGACTTGAAATTGATTACACATGTACAGCTCATGGTGCTCTACAATTTCGCTCCAAGGAATTTTTTTCTAATTTCCGCTAGGGGGCGCTGTTATTAATCCCCGACTGAAGAAAGTCTGAGAGGCCGCGCCCCGCACACCGTAAGTCCCATTGACTTGAAATTTCTCACACTGGTGTATTTTAGGGTGCTCTACAAAAAAGCCTCTCGGACCATAAGAGTCAACCTGGAAATAATTTCGGCTAATTAGCATAAACTGAAAAACGGGGTTTTATCCACAACTTTTTCACGTTTTACTCTATCGACACCAAATGTCTCACGAAGCCCCGGGGGACTGTGAAGCACGTCTCCGAAAAATATCAGTAGGATAGCTTGGAAAACATGGCCGCCATTGACTAAAACGTTTACGCAGGGGCGGGGCTTAATTACAAATTGGCCATAACTCGTTGCCCGTAGGTCCTATCGTCGTGAAACTCGCAGGATACGTGCGGAAGACATGTGGTAGCGTGTCACTCTAAGCTTGTCGAGGTTAACCCACAGGGGGCGCCACAAATGCGAAAACCGTCATTCAACGATGCAATGTTTGCCAGGCCACGCCCCTTTCCCCCTGACTCCGATCGACTCGTCGTTTGTCGGACGTGCGCGGCTCGCGTCGCTCTACGGTAAAGCCTCTGGGACCGCGGGGGTCGGCCGTGATTTTTTTGCTTCCCCGATTCGCGCGGGGGCGGCCCGTACTTTCAAAATCTCCGCGGGATTTCTAGTTAAGTACGGGTCCACTGTTTACAGGGGACCCGTAATTATTACTCTCCACCATACTTATTCTTCTTCTTCTGACTTCTCCCTCAAATTTTCTAGCTGCTTCTCCTCCTACACCGTTACACGCAGACATGCAAAAATTTCACACAACGTGCGCCCCAACCCCCCGGGGTGTGCTATTATACAGTTTTTCCGAATTCCGCTAGGGGGCGCTGTTATGAAGTCGTGACTGAAAAACTTTGAGAGGCCACGCCCCGCACGCCGTAACTCCGATTGACTTGAAATTTCTCACACAGGTGTATGTTAGGGTGCTCTACAAAAAAGCCTCTGGGACCATAAAAAGTCTTCAGGGAATATTTCCCGCTAATTAGCATAAACTGAAAAACAGCGTGTTATCCACAACTTTCTGCTATTTCACTGTATCAACACCAAATTTCTCGTGAAGCCCCGGGGGACTACAATAAACATACCCGTAAAAGATTAGTAGGACAACTTGAAAAACATGGCCGCCATTGACCAAAATGTTTACGCAGGGGCGGGGCTTAAAAACACGTTGGCCATAACTCCTTAACCATAGGTCCTATCATCATCAAACTTGCTGGGTATGTGCAGAAGTCATGTGGTAGCGTGTCCCTCGAAGCTTATCGCGATTAACCCATAGGGGGCGCCACAGGGGCGGGGCCTATCCACTAATTGGCCATAACTCCTTAACCATAGGTCCTTTCATCATCAAACTTGCTGGGTATGTGCAGAAGTCATGTGGTAGCATGTCCCTCGTAGCTTATCGCGATTAACCCATAGGGGGCGCCACAAAAGTCACCCGACTCCGATTGACTTGAAATTGATTACACATGTACAGCTCATGGTGCTCTACAATTTCGCTCCAAGGAATTTTTTTCTAATTTCCGCTAGGGGGCGCTGTTATTAATCCCCGACTGAAGAAAGTTTGAGAGGCCGCGCCCCGCACACCGTAAGTCCCATTGACTTGAAATTTCTCACACGGCTGTATGATAGGGTGCTCTACAAAAAAGCCTCTCGGACCATAAAAGTCAACCTGGAAATAATTTTGGCTAATTAGCATAAACTGAAAAACAGGGTTTTATCCACAACTTTTTCACGTTTTACTCTATCGACACCAAATGTCTCACGAAGCCCCGGGGGACTGTGAAGCACGTCTCCGAAAAATATCAGTAGGATAGCTTGGAAAACATGGCCGCCATTGACTAAAACGTTTACGCAGGGGCGGGGCTTAATTACAAATTGGCCATAACTCGTCGCCCGTAGGTCCTATCGTCGTGAAACTCGCAGGATACGTGCGGAAGACATGTGGTAGCGTGTCACCGAAAGCGTGTCTATATTAACCCATAGGGGACGCCACAAATGCCAAAACCATCATTAAAAAATGATATGTTTGTCAGGCCACGCCCCTTTTCCCCTCACTCCGATCGACTTATCATTTGTCAGACGTGCACGGCTCGCGTCGCTCTACGATAAAGCCTCTCGGACCGCGGGGGTCGGCCGTGATTTTTTTTCTTCCCCTGTTTGCACGGCCGGCCCGTACTTTCAAAATCTCCGCGGGATTTCTAGTTTATCTTACTTCTTCTTATTCTGCCTCACATTTTCTAGCTGCTTCTCCTCCCACACCGTTGCACGTAGAAACGCAAAAATTTCGCACAACGTGCGTCCCCACCCCGCGGGGTGTGCTATTATACAGTTTTTTGAATTTCCGCTAGGGGGCGCTGTTATGAAGTCCCGACTGAAAGAACTTTGAGAGGCCACGCCCCGCACACCGTAACTCCGATTGACTTGAAATTTCTCACACAGGTGTATGTTAGGGTGCTCTACAAAAAAGCCTCTGGGACCATAAAAATTCTTCAGGGAATATTTCCCGCTAATTAGCATAAAGTGAAAAACAGCGTGTTATCCACGACTTTCTGCTATTTCACTGTATCAACACCAAATTTCTCGTGAAGCCCCGGGGGACTACAATAAACATACCCGTAAAACATTAGTAGGACAACTTGAAAAACATGGCCGCCATTGACCAAAAACTTTACGCAGGGGGGGGCTTAATAACACGTTGGCCATAACTCCTTAACCATAGGTCCTATCATCATCAAACTTGCTGGGTATGTGCAGAAGACATGTGTTAGCATGTCCCTCGAAGCTTATCGTGATTAACCCATAGGGGGCGCCACAAATGCCCCCTGACTCCGATTCACTTGCAATTTCCTACACATGTACAGCTCATGGTGCTCTACAATATAGCCTCTCGGACAATAGGGGTCAGCCATGATTATTTTTTTCGCCGCCATTGCCCAAAAAGTTTACGAAGGGGCGGGGCCTATACACAAATTGGCCATAACTCCTTAACCGTAGGTCCTATCATCATCAAACTTGCTGGGTATGTGCAGAAGTCATGTGGTAGCATGTCCCTCTGAGCTTATCGCGATTAACCCATAGGGGGCGCCACAAATGTCACCTGACTCTGATTCACTTGAAATTGATTACACTTGTACAGTTCATGATGCTCTACAATATGGCTCCAAGGAATTTTTTTTAAATTTCCGCTAGGGGGCGCTGTTATTAATCCCCGACTGAAGAAAGTTTGAGAGGCCGCGCCCCGCACACCGTCAGTCCGACTGACTTGAAATTTCTCACACAGGTGTATGTTAGGGTGCTCTACAAAAAAGCCTCTGGGACCATAAAAGTCAACCTGGAAATATTTTCGGCTAATTAGCATAAACTGAAAAACAGGGTTTTATCCATAACTTGTTCACCTTTTACTCTATCAACACCAAATGTCTCACGAAGCCCCGGGGACTATGACGCACGTCTCCGAAAAATATTAGTAGGATAGCTTGGAAAACATGGCCGCCATTGACTAAAATGTTTGGGCGGGGCTTAATAACACATTGGCCATCACTCATTGACCATAGGTCCTATCATCATGAAACTTGCAGGATATGTGCAGAAGACATGTGGTAGCATGTCCCTGCAAGCGTGTCTAGATTAACCCATGGGGGGCGCCACAAATGCGAAAACCATCATTCGAAAATGATATGTTTGCCAGGCCACGCCCCTTTCCCCCTCACTCCGATCGACTTATTATTTGTCAGACGTGCACGGCTCGCGTCGCTCTACGGTAAAGCCTCTCGGACCGCGGGGGTCGGCCACGATTTTTTTTCTTCCCCTGTTTGCACGGGCGGCCCGTACTTTCAAAATCTCTGCGGGATTTCTAGTTTTATTTATTATTTATTTAGTTTTTTACTTTATTTGTATTAAACTATTTATAAGTCTATTAGTCTTCTTAACAACTGCTTAATACTTTTATTTGTATTTTATTTATTTTTACTTTTATCCTTTGATTATTTTATCTATATTTCAGCATTATCAATTTATTATTTTTACTTTTATTTTAATCCAAATGCAGTGAGTTAGTCCTCTAGTGTTTCCTCAGTACTGGTTTTATTTCTCTAGTGACCCATGCTTTTACCTTTTTGATCAAGAGTCAAGATTCACTTTATTGTCATTCCAAAGCTGTACTTCCATACAAAAATTTAACTAAATGCTGTTTCTCATCAGCACATAATGTTAAAAAGGCAGTAATAAATAAATAATAAAAAATTAGGGACAGATGACTGTCACATCATTAGTCCATTTATTAATGAAAATAAGTGATTTGTCCGCTAGCTCAATGCTAGTATATATTAACGTATAAACATAACTGAGCATTTCAGACGCAGTCATTTTAAACTTTACTATAACTGAACAGCAAAAGGGCAGGGCTTTTATACGTCATCAACTCATATTTTAAATAACAGTTGTGCAGCAGTTCATATTCATTCACACACATAAGTAACACAGGGCGGCGCATCATCAGTTGAATGCACACTAACGACAGGTTCACCTTGCTGTAATAAATGCAAACCTCTGCCGTGCTGAGGGGCCAAGTCTAAAACATGTTTATGGAAAAACTATGAGCCAGAGAAACTGTCTCCAGCTCTTCCTCCTCTATCAGACTGACAGCAGCCTCTTCATACCTGAGAGTGTCCAGTCTCCAGAGGGGACCATCCCGTCCAGCTGACAGTAGCTCCACTGCTGAGGCTCCTGGATGGTTGTAGCGCAGGTCCAGCTCTCTCAGATGGGAGGGGTTGGAGCTCAGAGCTAAGGCCAGAGAAGCACAGCCTTTCTCTGTGATCAGACAACCTGACACACTAAACATAGACACACACAGGAACCATCTGTGAGTTTTTATGTATTTTGGTACATTTTGGTCCAGATCGAATACTTAAGAGCCACGTTTATAATAAATGTTAAACAATCTGTGGTATTGAATGAATCAACAATTAAAACGAAAATGCAAGAAAGTTATGAAAAATAAGACCTGATGAAAATAAATTATTTGAGTCTATGGATAACTGTCAAAGTTTAATTAATGATCCTTTGATAAATTAACGTAGCAGTCAAAATATAAACTGATGTAAATTGAATGTTAAATGGTCCTTAGTTGAGCTGGTGTATGAAGCCTGACCTGAGAGTTTCCAGTTTACAGTGTGGACTCTTCAGTGCAGCAGACAGATGCTTCACTCCTGAATCCTGCAGGTCGTTGTTACTCAGGTCGAGCTCTCTCAGACTAGAGGAGGAGCTGAGAACTGAGGCCAGAGCTTCACAGCTTCTCTCTGAGAGGTTACAGCCACTCAGTCTGGAGAGATGACAGAAAGGTAAATAGTAATACATTGTTTATTTTTTTAGGAAAAAGATTACAGAGAAGAAATAATGAAGGAGTGAAAAACATGTTTGTTAGTATGTTAAGTCTGGACTTCTGATGATTCTATAGACCGTATATAAAATCTGAATTGTTTTCTTTTAATTCATGCATGATTTCCAAACCTAAAATTGGTTTCTTGTCAACCTTTTTTATTTAATTAAGATTAAAATGTTCTGCTATACAATGTTAGCCTAGAAATACAGACCCACAACGATAGAGGGTCGTGGGCATGATCAATAGACCATCCCAACTCAAGGGGCGCTCAAGGTGTGCATTTCAAATACCACTGCACGCAATTGGATAGCACTATGACCAATCGGAGTAAAGAACAAGGTGATGTATTAAGCCCGTTCGTTTAGCGAACAGCAGGATTAACTGGTAAATTAAACTTTTGCCGTGGTCGGTCGGCAACAGAAAATTCTTCTTTCTTGCTAATGAAAGATTTGAGTGCTGTCTTCCAAATCGCTAAGTGTTGAGGCCAAAGCCGTCTCAAACTCAAACAACATATCCGCAGCCATCTTTGTTGTTTATCATCATGGCATCGACGGCGCATGCACAGCACTGTCGTCATCTGGTTACGTCCGCCCCAGAGCTCCATACATAGGGCCTATCTGGCTGTCTGTCTCTGTCTGTCTGCATACATAGAGCTCTGGCCCGCCCATATCAGATAAAACTATTTGATTGGCACCTCCAAATGTTCTGACATAGTTTCAATAGATTGTGTTCAGACGAACATGCTGAGCAAATTTAATTTGCCAGTGGCAGGTCTGGATTTCCAGGTTAATACAATGTGTGAATCCTAACTAGAACTAAAGACACTGAAAAGTTCTATTTTCTCTTCTTGGAATTTTAAATATTTCTAGGAGAAATTCATAAACCCTGATGAGAGGCTGTTTAAATGTAATGGACAGAGACAAATTGCAACTAATGCTGGGCTTACACTAGAGGACTTTTAAAAGACTTTGAAAAGACTGAAGACTGAAACCCTCTTACATCTAAAGACAATCAACTCACACCCGAAGACAACTAGTCATTAGTTTTCAGTCACAGAGTGTGATTTTGAAAAGACAGGGTCTCATATTGCAAGACTACAACTAGATTCCTTTTGAGATTAATATCATTTCCGCAAACGCGATTGTGATTATTTAATTAAAAACAAGTTAATTCAATATTCCGAGCGGGGGACTTCCTTTAGTTATTTGACCAGCTTTATTTGCTGATCTCATACCCCAATAACTTTAACTCCTAACCCTGTATTTTACGGTAGAGTGTTCAGGTTGCGCGGCTGTCAGCCTGGTTCTCCACCGAGGCTTTTATGAAAAAGTATCCGAAATAAGTGCCTCACCAGGCGGACACAGGTCGCGACTAATGCCGCTCCTCCTGTGTCGTGCTTGGTGCATGCGAGAGTGTGACAGTGTTTACGTCATTTCGCTTGAGCCAACCCCCTAAGACTAGCGATAATATCAAACATGTTTGATAATCAAGACGGGAAGAAGACTGGCTGAAATCGGGTCGGAAGACCACCATACACCAAACGACTGAGATAACGTGCGCGCGCCACCACAACTCCAGCACGACTTCTGTGATTTCAGTCCGACATTGGAAGATTGTCTGCGACTGTTAAATCGCGTGAAAAGTCGTGTAGTGTAAGCCCAGCATTAATCTGACCTGAGAGTTTCCAGTTTCCAGTGTGGACTCTTCAGTGCAGCAGACAGATGCTTCACTCCTGAATCCTGCAGGTCGTTGTTACTCAGGTCCAGCTCTCTCAGACTAGAGGAGGAGCTGAGAAATGAGGACAGAGCTTCACAGCTTTTCTCTGAGAGGTTACAGCCACTCAGCCTGGAGAGACAACAGTAAGGGGAAAAGTAATACATTGTTTATTTTATAAATTAAAATTAGGGATGCACCGAACATTCGGCCACCGAAAAAGTTCGGACGAAAATGGCAAAATAAGTCATTTTTGGCCCGAAACAGTTAAAAAGCCGAACAACATTACCTAACATTGGCGAACTAAATGACACTAAGGAAATGTGTTTTTAAAAGAGCTGCACGCTTGTAAACCAGGAAATGGCAGTAAAGAGAGACGTAACTGTGTATGCGAGTCCACGTCTGTTTGTGAGCGCGCAGCAGGAGCAGTTTAGTGCGTGCATGAAAATGTCAGAGTCCAGTGTGGGAGCATTTTTTCAAACTGGATGAAACGCGGCGCAGACAGTGCAATGCTTAATGCAGCATAAAGTTAAAACGCTCGTCCAAGACTGATGTTTAATCACCATAGAAACACAAAAGCTTTGCGCGAGCGAAGCAGCGATTCACCCGGTGAAACTCTGTGACAGTGTGACAGTTGGTAACGGTGTCATTCACAGTGACACCTCGCCGGTGAGGGCCGCCGCGCAAAAAAAACTTTAGTTTGACAGCTAAAATGATAACCGGAGATATCCTGTCCGTTAGCGCTGTTGGGGAAAAGGCTCCTACGATCTGATTGCATTTCTCAAGCCTGAATACACAGAGCCAAGTCGGCAAACTGACAGCGCGACTAAATATATGTCCAGCGAGCCGCCTCCCCCCGTTAATTTCAGTCTACAGACGAAAAAGTTACAATCACCTCCTAAGCATGGACATCGTTTAAAGCCTCTCATTGTTATGATCAGGGCTTTGATGCAAATTCTGAACATTACGGTGGGAGCTGTGGTGCAGTTTTTTTTAGAGCAACTCAACCTGCACTGCAAAAAATGAAAAAAGGCAATAAGTCGATCTTTTTGTAGATTCATCCTCATATAAGTCAAGGTAAAAATCAGTGAGTGGTTCACAAATTAATTCCTAGTAGAATATTAATTTTACTCTTAGATTTGAAGGTTTTACTGTTTATTTATTTATTTAGGGTTGCTTTTTAGTTGTAGGCTATGTTTGAGGAGAACATTTGGGAGTTCATGTATGCAATGTTGAAATAATTGACTAAATAACAAACAAAACTGCAAAAGCCTCTTTCGGTATTCGGTTTCGGCCTTTCGGCCAACTGTTTCATTTTATTCGGTTTCGGTTTCGGCCAAGAATTTTCATTTTGGTGCATCCCTAGTTAAAATATATAATAATAGTGGAGCGGCTAAGTGCTTATTTTTGTCAGAATCTTTCAGTTGATGATACAAGTGTGAAAATTGGCATAAGCAGTCTCCATGGGTCACTTGACAAGAAAATTGTCCGAGACATTTGAAATTTCAAGATGGCGGCCATTCTCATAGAAATGTGTTGGGTTTTTAAAGATTTTTTTTGGCATTTTTATGCTTTATTGATAGTGTAGAGACAGAGTTGAAATGGGGCAGAGAGGGGAGTAACATGCAGAGAACGACCGCGGGCTGGAATCAAACCCGGGTCCGCTAAGGGCCCCCCTTGTATTGGGTTTTTTCATTAAAAACTTGTTTTTCATTTCATTGTCTCGCACAATTTTCTTATAAAGTGATGCATGGAGATTGCACATGCCAATTTTCACGCTTGTATCACAAATTGAAAGATTGTTGCACTTATCTGCTCCACTATAATTAGTGCTGTCAGTTAGGGGTGTGCGGTATAAACGGTATAGAAGGTACAGCGGTATGAAGTTGCGCTACGATATGGTTTTGACTCTACCGTGTAACCGGTAGAGCAGTTATAAAGTAGTGATGAGCGCTGCCACACAATGAATGCAGGCGGCCGCTGAGTAGTCAGCCAGCACGTGCCCAATACATCCATGACAATGCTGCTAGATCCCATGTCATTCACAAAAAGAAATGCATTGCATTGCCGTTCAAAAATACTCTGACATAAAGAGTGATCAATCTGTCATACTGCGAACCTGAGCGAGTGTTGAACACTCACGATGCGCCTCGATTTCCTGGGAGATTATATTTTATAAATTAATATTAGTATAAATTAATACAAAGTGCGTTAGAAAATGTTCTTGTTTTTTTCTTTTTTTGGGAATCTAAATTAGAACAAAATACATACAGCTACTCGGTTTGAAGAGACAAAGGTTGTGTATGTTTTTTTAGTTGAAAGATGGCAGAGTACTGATGGATAAATCCTACGTACAGAGCTTTGTTGGAGGCTTTGACCACTGGCAGCAGCCTCAGAAGAGCTTCCTCTGAACCAGAGTATTTCTTCAGGTCAAACACGTCCAGATCTTCTCCTGATGACAGTAAGATGAAGACCAGAGCTGACCACTGAGCAGGAGACAGTTTATCTGTGGAGAGACGTCCTGAGCTCAGGGACTGTTGGAACTCCTCCACTAGAGAATGATCATTCAGTTCATTCAGACAGTGGAACAGATTGATGCTTTTCTCTGCAGTGGGAATCTCCTCGATCTTTTCCTTGATGTACTCAACTGTTTCCTGATTGGTCTGTGAGCTACTTCCTGTCTGTGTCAGCAGACCTCTGAGGAGCTTCTGATTGGTCGGCAGTGAAAGACCCAGGAGGAAGCGGAGGAACAAGTCCAGGTGTCCATTTGGACTCTGTAAGGCCTTGTCCACAGCACTCTGGTAGAAGTGTGTCTCTGCAGATTCATGGGAGGTTGTTTGGAACAAGTCCAGGTGTCCATTTGGACTCTGTAAGGCCTTGTCCACAGCACTCTGGTAGAAGTGTGTCTCTCTGAAGAGTTTAGAAAACCCGGATGTTTTTCTTTCTCGGTAGAAGTGTGTCTCTGCAGATTCATGGGAGGTTGTTTGATCTTGTGACATCAGATTGACTCCAGAGTTGATGAATGTCAGATGGACATGAAGAGCAGCCAGAAACTCCTGAACGCTCAGATGGACGAAGCAGAACACCTTGTCCTGGTACAGTCCACTCTCCTCTTTAAAGATCTGTGTGAACACTCCTGAGACCACTGAGGCTGCTGTGATATCGATGCCACACTCTGTCAGGTCTGATTCATAGAAGATCATGTTTCCTTTCTGCAGATGCTCAAAAGCCAGTTTTGCCAGAGACTCGATCATCTTCCTGGTCTCTGGACTCCAGTGTGGATCTGTCTCTGCTCCTTCATCATACTTGGTGTTCTTCAATTTGGCCTGAACCACCAGGAAGTGGATGTACATCTCAGTCAGGGTCTTGGGCAGCTCTCCTCCCTCTACGGTCTTCAACACATCCTCCAGAACTGTAGCAGTGATCCAGCAGAAGACTGGGATGTGGCACATGATGTGGAGGCTTTGTGATGTCTTTATGTGGGAGATGATTCTGCTGGCCTGCTCCTCATCTCTGAATCTCTTCCTGAAGTACTCCTCCTACAAAAGGTTCAAAGCACTTTTGAACTTTTGACTTTGGAGTCATTGCTACCAGAACAGTGAGACATCAGAGCAACATCTTGGAAAATAGCTAATTATGATTGATAAGGAATAATTATCTGCACAAAAAATATAGAAATAACATTCAATATATAAATAGAGGATAATGTGTTATTTTTTTTAATTTATTTAATCCTCAATTCAATCCTGTGCTGCTATGTTGTCAGCCTTTTACTTGTTGAAAAGCCTCTGCAGCGGTCATGGAGATGAACAACAACAACACACTTCTGAACGGCTTGTTTTACTTTAAATAAACTCCCAACTGCTCAATCGACAAGTTAAACGTAATATTCAACTTGTTTAAAACTGAATAAAATATTACCTAATTACTTTGATTTGATCTACCATGTACAAGCTAAGAAAAAAGCAGCTAATCAGAGGGAGGCTAACAGTCTTAGGCAAAGCTTTATTGATTTCTTCAATTTGATTACCATACAAGACATACTGATAACGTGTTGATAAAAGAGGTTGTGAAATCCAAAATAGAATTTTAAACATGCAGAGAAAAAAATTGCAATAAACAAGTTAAAGTCAGTGATGAATCAAAAATATAGACACACATTCAGATTAAAGTGCAAATGGCGCTTCTGATGTAGATGTGCTCACCTTCTGTGGGTCAGTGAACCCTCTGACCTCTGTCACCATGCCAACACAGTCAGGAGGGATCTGATTGGCTGCTGCAGGTCGTGTGGTTATCCAGAGGCGAGCAGAGGGAAGCAGTTTCCCCTGATGAGGTTTGTCAGCAGCACATCCACTGAGGTGGACTCTGTAACATCAGTCAGGATCTCAGTGTTGTGGAAGTCCAGAGGAAGTCGACACTCATCCAGACCGTCAAAGATGAACACAACCTGGAACTCTTCAAAGTTGCAGATTCCTGCTGCTTTGGTTTCAGTGAAGAAGTGATGAACAAGTTCCACCAAGCTGAACTTTTTCTCTTTCAGCACATTCAGCTCTCTGAAAGTGATTGGAAATGTGAACTGTATGTGCTGGTTGGTTTTGTCTTCAGCCCAGTCCAGAGTGAACTTCTGTGTTAAGACTGTTTTCCCAATGCCAGCCACTCCCTTTGTCATCACTGTTCTGCTTGGTTCATCTCTTCCAGGTGAGGCTTTAAAGATGTCTTCTTGTCTGATGGTTGTTTCTGGTCTGCCTGGTTTCCTGGATGCTGTTTCAATGTGTCTGACCTCATGTTCATCATTGACCTTTCCAGTCCCTCCCTCTGTGATGTAGAGCTCTGTGTAGAATTTATTCAGAAGGGTTGGGTTTCCTGCTTTAGCGATCCCCTCAAACACACACTGGAACTTCTTCTTCAAGTTAGACTTTAGTTCACGCCGACAACCTTCAGAATTACTTCCTGAATGAATCCACAAGAGATAAGATCAATGAGTCAAAAGAAAATGTTTCAACAACATCAATTTGAGTTTTCCTTAAACAGTCTAATTTTTCCTCTGATGATCACAAATGACATGTAACAGCAAACGAGACCATCAGTGCAAATAATGCTATTTTTATATAGTTTTTCTTAAAGCCTTTGTCATGGGTCCCTCAACCTGGAACTATAGCTGGCATAGTGAAAAACACTACCGCTTTCGTCAAAGGAATGCAAGAATGCACAAAAACTGAGAGGCCCTCGGGGCACCTTTTAAGGAAACCTCAACTTAAGAAAACACAACACTACCAATAATGTCCACTAAATGGTAGCAACTGCATAGGGATGAGCACAACTACATTGAACCTTTAGAGAAATCCTCTTACTGCTCCACAGAAGGTCAGCCAGCTCCTTCTGCTTCATGCTCGTCAGGAAGTCCAGTGTGATCTTCAGAAATGCCTCTCTGCTGCTGCTCTGCTCCTCATCCTCACTCTGACCCTCTAAGCATTCTGGGTAATCTGGACTCAGAAGCCTCTGCATCTTCTTCAGCTCGTTCTTCACAAACGTGACGATGTTTTCCTCCAGCAGCTGGAACAGAATATTATATGAACGACACGATCAAACTAAAATCATGAATCAAACATCAGATCCATGTTGGACAGACAGACAGTCCACTGGTCTAAACAGTTAAACATGGAGGTTGTTGTGGACAGAACAGAAGGAAAGTAGTAGTTGTTCATGTACAGACCCTGAATATTGAGTCCAGGTGTGTTTGATGCTGCTGGGCAGACCGACCACTGGGAACCTCTGAGATCTCCTGGTCGACTCTGTGGAGGAATCATGAAGAATTATCAAGAATCAATCAAGAATCTATGTTATTAGCTCAAATCACATTAGGAGTGGGGCGCTCCCGTAGTTTGGGAGCACTGACAATTAGGGCTCAGTCCTTGTCGCAGCAGACCGGGTTCGATTCCGGCCAGGGTCATTCTCTTCATGTCATCCCTTCTCTCTCCCCATTTACACTCTGTCTGTTTAACTGTCTAATAAAAATGTGAAAAATACCTAAAAAATATCTTGAAAAATAAAATCACATTTGGGGTTAAGGAGTCTCCCTCCCCATATATTTATTCGCCTAATCAACCATGGCTGCGATCAGACCGGACCTGACACAACAGCATGCATGTCCGCACAAAAACAACAACAACACTGTCAACAACTGTGCTAAAAGACAAATAAACTTAGTAGCCTACATTCACCCACCTGGCTGTGACAGGGGACCGTGGCTGGCGTAGATATAAACACCGGTGCTTCGCTGTACTTGTCGTGAAAGTTCCCTGGACAATATAGCCGTCATGTTTGGGTTCATAATATGGAGGTGGTGGCTGCACACAACCGGGTGAGTTAACTGACGCTATCCGACCGGTCCTAACTTGGTTTATCGGCTAAAGCACAGCTACACATATTCACTGAATTAACCAGGAAGTCCATTCTCCTGGCTCACTTTCCCCATGTCTTGTAGAACACTGAGCGGCTTCATACAGCACCGCCCACCCACAAAGACGGTCTGAATTTCTTTTGTGTGGAGACGTCACTGCATATTACTTAGTGAGAAAAATGTCTTAGGCTTTTATTTTATTTTTTTAAATGGCCGCTGCTTCGGCTGCTGACTGCTCATTTGCATCAAGTTTGGCTCACAATCATATTGAGGCTTTGGGCGTTAGATATTTCAATGAAAGTAACAGTTTACCTCTCTGCAGCAGACGGTTGTTGTCCTTTAAACTTAATTAAACCACCTTTTGAGTGGTCACTCTTGAAGGACAAACAGCTGGCTCCAGGTCCAGGAGAGTCTGGTCTGTTGAACACACACACACACACACACACACACACAGCTTTGAGAGTGAATAATGATGATGCAGTGATTTGAGTCATAGACAGTTAGAGATCCTTATGTCCTCATTGGAAATCTTGCCCTCCCTCTGGTATAGATTGATCATTAGCCCTGTAGTAAAATCATACAAGACCCCAGAGTACCCCTAAATTATAGAATAATTGGTCTATTGAATACAGTATAAACATAGACCTCTATACTTAATTTAAGACTAACAACCTTTATTGAGAAGACAAATTTAAATAAAAAGAATGACAAACAAAAACAGGGTTAAGATATGAATCAGAGATATTTAAATGTTAGTAACAGTTTACCTCTCTGCAGCAGGCGGTTGTTGTCCTTTAAAATCAATCCAACAACCTTTTAAGTTGTCACTCATTAAGGACAAACAGCTGGCTCCAGGTCCAGGAGAGTCTGGTCTGTTGAACACAACACACACGCGCATCTACGACATTATGCAACGACAGAATGAGATAACGGCAGCCCTTGTTCAACAACAACAGTCACTGTCTTTACCACCTAGAGACATTCCGGTGTTTAATGGAAACCCACTTGATTACAAACCCTTCATTCGAGCCTTTGAGCAGGTGTGGAAGCTAAAGCCAGCAAAGCTGATTGCTTGTATTTCTTGGAGCAGTTCACCAGAGGTCAGCCAAGGGAACTCGTACGCAGCTGTCAGCATCTGGTTCCTGAACCTGGTTATGCACTGGCAAAACAGCTGCTACATGAACACTTTGGAAACGAATACAAGGTTGGTGCTGCATACACACTGAAAGCAATGGAATGGCCTGCAGTCAAAACAGAGGACGTTAAGGCGCTGCAGGCATACTTTGTTCCTGCGTGGTTGTTGTAACGTGATGGTGGAGCTTCAATACATGCACGAAAGGTTCACTGATTTTGTCACCTTTACTGAGCGTGAAGTCAGGATACAGTCAGATCCTGTCTTTGGTGATTTTCAGGACTCTGCATTTCAGAAACCTGACCTGAGGAGCGTGTCGCTACCACAGTACAACAGGCGGACTATATAGACAAACCAGGAGTGGATACAAACGCTCCAAGGAAACCAACTGTGAGCGAGGCAAGGGATCCCGGCACCTGTGTGTGTTGCTCTCATGAACACCCATTGGATGAGTGTCCACAACTAAGCAGGAAGAAACATCGTGACAAGATCTCCTTCCTGAAGGAGAAAGGAATCTGCTCTGCCTGTCTGTGTACTGGACACATGAACAAGGATTGTGAAATGCGCCTTATGCTGGGCTTACACTACACGACTTTTCAGGCGATTTGACAGTCGCAGACAATCTTCCAATGTCGGACTGAAATCACAGGAGTTTTGCCGGAGTTGTGGCGCGCGCACGTAATCTCAGTCGTTTGGTGAAAGGTGGTCATCTGACCCGATTTCTGACAGAAGAAGATGAGTGAGCGGAACAGTTTGTTGGAAAGTACATGGCAATTTAGAGGCTGAAATATGCTTTGTTTGACCTTACAAAGCATAAGAGGAATCGTTCTGTTTGAAAGGTTTGTTTATTTAAGTATTTTTGTTGTACTTTGAATGAGCAGTTGCTTTGTTTTTGTTTGGATTGCGCGTTGTTTACCAACAGTTGCTCCAACAGTTGCCTTGTAATCTTGTAAAAATATATATATCTATACTCACAGATCTTCCATAAAAGGTTTAAAAACTAGATCTCACTGAGTGTTTCACATCCTTACCTTAGATCAACAGACGGACCTCCATCTTTGTATAATATACGTTCCCACATAGACAAACATCTGGGCTCTGGTGTCTCCAGCTTCCTCCTGGTAGAAACACAGGACACAGTAAATGATCTGCACTGCACCAGAACACAGTAGTTACACTGAGCAGCTTTAACATGTGAGAATATAAATGAACCATAATGAAAATAAAGAGAGTGCAAACAGACAGACACACACACACACACACACACACACACAGAGCTTTGAGAGTGAATAATGATGGTGCAGTGATTTGAGTCATGGACAGTTTAGAGATCCTCATGTCACCTCTGAGCTTTGGTCTGGCCGCCATGTTCCCCTCCCTCCTCTCTGTCCTCACTCTGATCCATAGCAGAGCCCACACCTTCACACACACTTTCACCTGCAGAGAAAACACATCAACATCAACTGTAAACTTTACAGATATAGTAATAGAAAAGTATTAAAATAAGTAGTAACAGTTCCCTCATGCCTACCGTTTTTTTTAAACAAGAACATTTACTAAAATCATCAATAGAACAGTGGCAGTCCGTCCGTTTTGTCTGTCAGCAAGACATGTTGGGGGCTGCAGGGGATATGTTCCCCTCATTATTAGAAGAGATATTTTTATTGGGTCCGGTCCTTGAGTGCACCTAAAATTCGTTGTATGTTCTGTACAATGACAATAAAGATTGTGGGCGGCAGTGGCGAAGTGGGGAGGGAGATCGCCTCTGGAGTGCAGGGTCGGAGGTTCTCCCCGCCACATGTCGAAGTGTCCCTGAGCAAGACACTGAACCCCAAATTGCTCCCGATGGTTCAGAGAGCGCCTTGCATGGCAGCTACTGCCATCGGTGTATGAGTGTGTGTATGAATGGGTGAATGTGGTAAGATATGTAAAGCGCTTTGGGGCTGAGAAAATCGTCTAGAAGGCGCTATATAAGTCAAGTCCATTTACCATTTACCATTGTAATTTAATCTCAATTCGTCCACCTTAAAAAAATTACAAAGACAACCCTCCTGTTAAAAATAACACTTCATCATCAGCTGTTGAACTTCTATTATCAGGCCACTAGATGGCGCCATGAAGCTGCAGTGAAGTGTGTATGTGTTTCAACATGGTCTGTGTGTGTGTGTGTGTGTGTGTGTGTGTGTGTGTGTGTGTGTGTGTGTGTGTGTGTGTGTGTGTGTGTGTGTGTGTGTGTGTGTGTGTGTGTGTGTGTGTGTGTGTGTTTGGTTGATCCTGTGTTTATCTGTTTATGTGTTCATTTATCTGACAGCTTTAGTTACTTTTCACATTCAAATTGTTAAAACAAAACCTCAACTAAACTAAATGTTGTAACAGGCTGAGCTACCCAGCAGTGTGTAAAGTAGTTTGTATTCTACCTGTGTGAGCCACGTCACTATCAGATCATTTCAAACGTCCTCTGTGTTCATACAGCTGACCTCCAGCAGATGGCGCCACCTGGTTTCTACAGAGAAACAGAACATGAAGAGTGAAGTACAGCAGGCCTGTATGTACAACAGTCAATATTTACTTATTGAAACAACTAGTTATTCAATGTTTTGTGTCTTATTTGATTGTTGACTCAGACTATGAAGCATCAGGGAGTCTCTCTCTCTCTCTCTCCTCTCTCTCTCTCTCTCTCTCTCCTCCCCTTCTCTCTCCTCTCTCCTCTCTCTCATCTCTCTCTCTCTCTCTCTCTCTCTCTCTCTCTCTCTCTCTCTCTCTCTCTCTCTCTCTCAAAACAACAGGGGCAGTTGTATGTGGCACTTTGTAGGTTTACTTGAGGCTTTAGTTCTAGCGTGATTCTTGTTGTTCTGAGTTTGTACCTTTATGGTTGAATGCACTTGATGGAATTTGTGTTTGGATAAAAGTGTCGTAGTTTCGTGTGAAACTTTGAGTTATGAGTTTGGACACATTCCGCATCTTTTCTGTTTCTACTGGAACTAGATTTACACTTAAAATAATAAAATATATGATCATAATTATTATTAAAAATTAGACCATAGTTGATCTCTTACCTTCAGCTGGTGCTTTAGCGGAGAAAATTAACTGCGACACAACGTTCAGTCAGAAGTGAAAGAATTCAAAATAATCTGATGTAATAATCTAAGTTTCAACTGAGGCAGGTAAACAGGGCGGTGCAGCCTCATGCGCTCTCCCTTTGGGAATTTCAAAAAATCAAAGCCTTTTTTTTAACAGTTTGGTTTCAATGGACAGTTTAGGAATTTAATTTGCAAAACGAAAAAGAGAGAAAGAAGTAAAGAGTTTCAAACCAGGAATCTACATTTAAACTGTGAGAGTCTCTTGGCTGAAGTCCAAGGAGGCAAAGCTTAATGACCATAACAGTTCAATATCTGACTAGTCTTCTTCTTGAGACAACGTTAAGGGATTAAAATCTCCCTCTCTCTCTCTCTCTCTCTCTCTCTCTCTCTCTCTCTCTCTGTCTCTGGCTCTCTCTCACCTATTGTTGCTTGAAACAACAAGGACAGGTGCAGTTGCATGTGTCACTTTGTAGTTTCATTTGAAGCTATAGGTCTATCGTGATTCTTGTTGTTCTGAGTTTGTATCTTCGTGGTTGAATGCACTAACTGGAAGTCGTGTTTTGATAAAATGTCAGCTCAATAAAATGTTATGCCGCTGTCCTTGTTGAGCTTGTTAAGCAACAATACGTAAAGAAACAGAGAGTCAGTCTGTCTGTGTGTGTGTGTGTGTGTGTGTGTGTGTGTGTGTGTGTGTGTGTGTGTGTGTGTGTGTGTGTGTGTGTGTGTGTGTGTGTGTGTGTGTGTGTGTGTGTGTGTGTGTGTGTGTGTGTGTGTGTGTGTGTGTGTGTGTGCTAGAGAGAGAGAGAGAGTGTATGTGGTATGTGTGCCCTATTTCAATATACAAAGTTTTTTTTCCTTTTTAATGTTTCGCCGCGGCCCCTTAGAGAGTAAGTACAAACCTTCAGTGCAGTAAACGTTGTAACAGCACTGTCAGATTATATTACTGCATCAACACAATGATAAGTACTAATAATAACATTACAGGGTTTCTCTGAGAAAAGGTGTTAGGCATCGGTGGAAAGTATCTCTCAAGGCAGTGATATAAACCCTAAACCAAACATTTATTTATATGCAGTTGAGGACAAAATGATTAGCCCCCCGATACATTTATTTTTTAATGTTTTTTGCTGTCCAACAGAGCAAGGAATTTTTAACGAAGCTTTCCCAAACATCCTACTTTAATTTTACTTTAATTTATATCCAACACACTAAACAAACTTCACTAAATTTTTGCTTGGTGTGGTGGGGTGAAGTTAGACGCCATGGAATAGACTATGAGAAACCCCGCATCACATTCACACAACATGGAGGATCTTTGTTTACGGCTGTGTCACCTCCTTCGTTTATCCAGGAGATTAATGAAAATACTTATCAAAAGTGCGACATTTTATAAAATTATTGAAAAATATATTTTAAAAATTGTATTAACCTAATGGAATATTCTAATGTTTTTAAATGCTGGACTTTGATTTTCATGAGCTTTAAGCCGGAATCCTGAAAAGTTAAAAAAAAAAAAAAAAAAAAAAAAATGCCTGAAATATATTACTATATGTCGAATACATCTAGAATATATGGAACTTTCACTTTTTTAAATTACATTAATAAAACAAAGAGCTTTTCCATGGTATTCTAATAAAATGAGTTTCACCTGTAGTTTCGTGTAAAACTTTGAGTTATGAGTTTTGACACATTATGTTTGTTTCTGATTTTTCCTGAATTATGATTTATACACTAAAATAAAAAATAGATTTTATTATTATCATTATTAACTAAGAAAAAAAAATCAGAGTTATCACTACCTTCAGCTGAAGCTTAGCGGAAAAATAAACTCACACACGTTCGTCAAATGAAAGTATCAAATATTCTGTCACAAACTGGTTAGACTCTGTGTGTGTGTGTGTGTGTGTGTGTGTGTGTGTGTGTGTGTGTGTGTGTGTGTGTGTGTGTGTGTGTGTGTGTGTGTGTGTGTGTGTGTGTGTGTGTGTGTGTGTGTGTGTGCTAGAGAGAGAACATTAAGCATTTTTTTTCTATAAACCTTTTTTAATTGAAGATTAGTATGCTATTTCTAATTATAATATAAGTTAAGCCTGTTTATATAAATATGATTCTCCTACCTCCAGCGTGAAGTTGTTGCAGATCAGTGGCGCAAAAAGTGGGTTTGCACTATATGCGGCGCATAGGGGCGCCTCACTAGAGGGGCGCCAAAGCGATCGGGGGGAAATTAATTGGAGTCGGCATTTTTCTGTATTTAACAGCGTTTGTGTAAATGATATGATCAGTAACAGAGGCACGTCACTAGCCCCTTTTACACAGAGATTGCTGTGAGGAAACGGAAGGTTCTCCGTGAGAATGGTGACTGATTCCCTCACTGCAATCTGGTGTGTGGCACTGATTGGCTGATTGGACCCAGGTGTGAGGAGATGATATATGCCCTGAGATCCCAGTGCTCTGTGCTGCTCATTATCTCACCTTAAGAGGTAGTGAGAGGTTGTTTCAAAGTGCTCTCTGTGTTAAGTGTTTCTAGTCTTCTGTTTTACTTGTGTGTTTCCGTTCAGCTGCTTGGCAGCGGTGGTTTAGTTTGTGCTTTAGTTTTTCTATATTAAAAGGTAGCCTGTGTGGCCCTTTCTAGCCTTGTGCTTTTTGTTTTCTCCCCGTCCCCTTCTTCGCGTTAGCGATTTAGTGGTTATCCCTCCGGGATAACTTTAAGACACCCTTTGGTCCGCACCTGTGTCCCAAACCCCCCCCCCCCCAGTCCTCACAGATTGCGGCGTATTGACGGAACAACATCACTCCAAAATGCCGGCTTTGCTTGCTTCTGTGTTATTTACACAGAACCAAGCAACGCTGGCTTGCTGGCGCATCAGTAGCACCTTTTACACAGCGTCCGGAATGAAAGAGGTGCTTGTAAACAGCGTCAGGTGTGACGTAAACATTTAGCGCCGCGCCGGTCAGCTGCTTTACAACAACACTGGCCGGTGAATTGAGAGCAGAAGTGCTGGAGCTTGCAGTAAGAGGGCCGTATTTTACTGTCCCCACGATGTGCCAGTTGATCTCGCTACACGCTGAGTCCAACATCACTGGGACTGTTTACCAAACTGACAAAATCAATCCGCTTCACCTCTTCACGTCTTGAGTTGTGTTAGCAAAACAGTAGCTCTGTGGCTAACAGCTGAGCCGGAGCCTTCAGTCAGCTGAAGCAGACAGTCTAGCGGGGCGAGCAGACTATTCCCCCCGTTACTAGGTCGTATCCTTGGTCGTTCCTATTTACTGGCGTACTACTGGCCGCAGCTTGACATAGTAACCGTTGCTACTGAGTGAGTTCCGACTGAACAAGCTTCAGCTTGTCGGTCAAGTGACCCGTTCGCTATATTTTATCCCTTACTTAGCCTAGCCTAGCTTTCCCATTGTAGCCTACAACTTCTCCTGGGCAGAAATAGACTCATACACTCTGCAAAATGAAGCGCGGGGGTTTGGATTGAGCAACGGACCTTATGATCAGCTAGATTATACGCCGTTCTTTTTATTTGGTGATTTTTACGGGACATCAGGCCGCCGTGATTAATGTTAAACACACGTCCTTCAACTGCTAACATGGTCGCATGTTTAGAACGTATAGGCTATGGAACGTCAAACGCCCCCCTGTTCCGCAACAACAAGCTGGAGCATTTAAACAGAGAGGCGGAACTGATTGTGTCGGGAATCTTACTACCCCCCGAGGTAGTAAAATTCCCGGAACAGTCTCTCGCACCTTTCTTCCCTCGTTCTGCAACGGTCGCATTTAAACAGCAGGGCGGAGGGCCGAAAGGCCGGCATATTCCTGGCTTTCACTGGCTGTGTAAAAGGGGCTAGTGATAAGGCGCCCCCCCGCTCCTTCGCCTCCTCCTCCCCACACTATAGCGCTCCAGTGCGCGCCCCCTCGAGCACGAGCTGGAGCGCGAGAGCTTTCATTTGAATCGTGTTGTCATCTGATGACAGGGACCTACAGATGGAGAGGCAGAAAAGAAAGCTCTCGGGGGCAAAACAGAAAACAGGAAGATTGAGAAGGAGAAAGATTGCGTGTTTTATATGGCCGATTATATTGATTAATGCACACTGATTATCGGCCGCAACTCGCGGATTGTCACTGCAGATTAACGTGTCACCTCAAGTTTTTGACTATATCTGTTTTCACAGTTTTTGAATGGTAGTGTAGTGATTATAGCAGGTCAGCGCCAAAACAACACGCTCACCTGTTTCCCACTATTATCATGTTTTGCACCGTTCCAGCGCACGACTGAGTTGTGTGTGTGTGTGTGTGTGAGAGAGAGAGAGAGAGAGAGAGAGAGAGAGAGAGAGAGAGAGAGAGAGAGAGAGAGAGAGAGAGAGAGAGAGAGAGAGAGAGAGAGAGAGAGAGAGAGAGAGAGAGAGAGAGAGAGAGAGAGAGAGAGAGAGAGAGAGAGAGAGAGAGAGAGAGAGAGAGAGAGAGAGAGAGAGAGAGAGAGAGAGAGAGAGAGAGAGATCGAGATCTCCTTACAGAGGCAATGTGCCAGACTCACAATTTCAGTTGATTAAAATGTATAAATAACTAAACATGAAAAGACAGAGGTTAAGTTTGTCACCAAATTCCCTTACAGTAAACGATTATATACTCTCTCTCTCTCTCTCTCTCTCTCTCTCTCTCTCCTGTAATACTGTATGTGTAACTAACTTAACCTCAAGTTTTCATGTTTAGTTATTTATACAGTTTAATCAACTGAAATTGTGAGTCTGGCACATTGCCTCTGTAAGGAGACCTTGCTCTCTCTCTCTCTCTCTCTCTCTCTCTGTCTCTCTCTCTCACTCACACACACACACACACACACAGTTTGTCTTAGTTTCTGTTTCCAATTCACTGAACAAGATGATGGATTGGCTTGGATGAATGATAAAGAGATATTTGAAGGTCCTGATCAGACAGTGGATAAGATTCCCAGGTAAGCCCAACTAGAACAGCAGGTCTTTCTTTGGAGCTATGAGTGTAACGACAAAAAAAATGTTTCTGAGGAAATGTTTTCTGCGGGTGACCTGCAGGGCTTATGTACATGTATAGTGTTTGAAGTAAGTTGTGCAATGCTAAGTATGATGTACAAGGCTAAGGAGGGGGGAGGGGGGGGGCACCACAAAGCATCACAATTCAGAATCCCCCAAAGCATTACAATTCAGGATCGGTTTGAATAGTGTGTAAGTTACACATACAGTATTACAGGAGAGAGAGAGAGAGAGAGAGAGAGAATATAATAGTTTATTGTAAGGGAATTTGGTGCGATAGATTTGAGGCTCTAAGTTATTTTCTGTCTTATTTAATGCCCTTTCTGTCTCGTTCACTTGAAAAAATACTTTTATCAACAAGATGGTTTTTCCAATTTAACCGTTTTTTCTGAGCTGTTTTTTTTAACGTTTTTCTTAGTAAATACCTTCACACATTGTATGGTTTAAGTCAAGAAGGTTGGCTGACTAACTTGTTTGGCTCATTTTACTATTCATTTGAACTGAAATAAAAGTTTTCTTCGTCTTTAATTCTCTTCACCAGAGTACACCAAATAGCTTATTTTACATGTTCAAATCACAAAAAAAAATGGGCCTGACACTAGTGAGGCCACAACAACCTAAATGCCCAATATAGTTTTATTTCTGCTGACCAACCTGTTATTCACTGTGTCCTTTAC
>CM047513.1:28776-31276 GCA_026122265.1 Ammodytes dubius | reverse complement strand
TCTAAGCTCCACTAATCACATTGCTTGTACAGATTCATCCATAAAAAGAATCAAAATCTTTCTTTATCATTTTCTTTATTGATTTTTTTTGCAAAGGTACAAACAGCTGTAAAATTGCATCGCCTGAAATGCGTCAGGACTGAATACAGAATGTAGGAAATATAAATAGTCGCACAAAGTTTGTGTGTCCTTCCAACGACAACCACAGCAGATGTATTGGTGTGTGTGTGTGTGTGTGTGTGTGTGTGTGTGTTTTAAACATAGACGTCATCAGAGCCGTTACTGTACAAACCTAAACACTCTGTTTCAGGCGACACAAAGACAAAGTTAAATCATTAAAAACCTTCTGACAAAAAAACCTCAAAAAAAAAAAAAAAACTCTTAAACTTTAAACTGCATTTTACTACAAATCTGACCAACCGGACCGTTAAAGGGGCAGGCAGTGATTCTGGAGAACGCTTGTTGTCCAAAATAACAATTAATCAAAATCAGTGAATATCTCCTCATGGTCCACTACCTGTCTGTACTGTGTGTGCGCAGGGGGGGGGGGGGGGGGGGGGGGGGGGCGAAGAAATCCAGTGTTAATATAATACAGCCTAGGATCTGTAAACTGGCATGTTGCTAGCTACAGTGATCCCCCTTTGTTTACATACCAGTTTACAGAGCCTAGGCTGTGTATTAACAATGGATGTTTTTTTTTCAGCTCACACACACTAGTACAGACAGGTAGTGGATCATGAGGAGATATTCACTGATTTTGACAGAAAGTGATTTTGACAACAAGCGTTCTCCAGAATGACTGACTGCACCTTTAACCTTTAACACACACACAGGGTGAGGGGAGGAGTCAGGAATGTGTGGCTGCTTCCTGTCATGTCCTGAGCTTCTGTGGGAGGCCAGCTCCATCGGAAATACATTTAAACTGTGAAATACGTTTAAAGGAACAGTCCAATGTTTAGCTCAATCCTTATATAGTCCTGTTGGGGAGTCAAATGCTCAAACTGATGCCCTTATATGGAGCTATGGAAAGGTGTTAGGGCCAAAAATAAGAGGAGGGAGTTTGGTTATTCAATGCACTTCCAGAGTAAAGTCAAAATGATTGAGAAACAAATTGAGAAAGTCACACCCTGCGTTCTGAATCTCCTCCTCTTTCTTCTCTCTATTCTACATACTACATCTGACGATAAAAAGCATCTAGTTAGGATGCAGTAGGCATACTATTGGGACATACTTTTACTTTTTTATTTCATCATAACATTGCGCCTTGATCTTGCCTCTTGCTTTTATATCCGTCTCATCCCCGTTTGTTTTCATATGGAGGCTTCGTCGATGTGACGTCACTTCACGCGCGCACCGGATTGTGGGTCAGAATCGCCCAAATAGGATGCAGTTTTCAACACTAACAATCTTGGCCGCATGAAGTAGGACATCCGGGTACTTCTAACCATCCTAAATCTGGCCACAAGAATCGGGACATCCTAAATCTTTTTTCAACCAAACTAAATAGTAGAAAGTATGAGATTCGGAACGCAGGGATAATGTTGAGAACATAGGTTAGTTTAGGCTAGCTGTCCCCCCTGCTTCCAGTCTTTATGCTAAGCTAAGCTAGACATAGGTACAGACTAAATTAAGAGAGGCTTTCGTTTGAACATGTGACTCAAAGAGGATTTAACTAAATGTTGAACTGTTCCTTTAACCTTAAAGTCTGTCGGCTGTAACTGTTATTATCGCTCTCTCTCACACACACACACACACACACACACACACCCACGCATGCACGCACACACACACACACAAGCAGGCAGGTGCACACACACACACACACACACACACACACACACACACACACACACACACACACACACACACACACACACACACACACAACACACACACACACACACACACACACACACACCCACACACACACACACACACACACACACACACACACACACACACACACACACACACACACACACACACACACACACACACCTCTGTGAAGCGTCTTGTATCGATAGACAACATGATGCTGAATAATAAAAGTCATTATTTCTAAAATGTGACGTCAGACGAACTTTAAAAACAAACAGACAAGATGGCGGCTCGGTCCTGAGGTGAAGAGAATCACAATGTCACGTCTGTTAAAGGGAAACTCCAGTGAGAGAGTGTGTCTGTCTCTGTGTGTGTGTGTGTGTGTGTCTCTGTCTGTGTGTGTGTGTGTGTGTGTCTGTCTGTGTGTATTTTTTGTTTTTATCACAGGCTCTGTTTTTGTTTTAATTTTTCCCTTAGTGAATTTTATAAAAAAGAAAACGATCTCTTCAATGATTTTTTTTTATATATTTTTTTAGTTCTTAGTGATTGTGAACGTCATGTTACGATTTAAAAACTTTAAATTTCAGTTTATTCCAATAAAACTACAAATATGGCTGCCTGTGATCTGGACATACAGTATCTCTCCTTGTTCCATGATTATGAGCAGCTGAGAGGTTGAAAC
>CM047513.1:0-18676 GCA_026122265.1 Ammodytes dubius | reverse complement strand
GTGTGTGTTAACCCTTACCTATCTCAGAGCAGCGTCTGTGCAGTATTCCCGTTGGTAGGAACAGTTCATCTTTACAGGAGTCTCCCTCCCTCCCTCCCTCTCTCCCTCCCTCCCTGTCTGTCTCTCTCTCTGTGTCTGTCTGTCTGTCTGTCTCCCTCCCTCCCTCTCTGTCTGTCTCTCTCTCTCTGTGTCTGTCTGTCTGTCTGTCTCTCTCCCTGTCTGTCTGTCTCCCTCCCTCCCTGTCTGTCTCCCTTCCTCCCTCCCTGTCTCCCTCCCTCCCTCCCTCCCTGTCTGTCTCTCTCTCTGTGTGTCTTACCTATCTCAGAGCAGCGCCTGTGCAGTATTCCCGTGGGTAGGAACAGTTCGTCTTTACAGGAGTCTCCCTCCCTCCCTGTCTCTCTCTCTCTCTCCCTGTCTGTCTGTCTCCCGCCCTGTCTGTCTCTCTGTGTGTCTGTCTGTCTGTCTGTGTGTCTTACCTATCTCAGAGCAGCGTCTGTGCAGTATTCCCGTTGGCAGGAACAGTTCATCTTTACAGGAGCGGATCTTTGTGCCGACCAGCTCGGAGCTGGTTGCTAGGATACGGGCGTTCTCCTCGTTAAGATTGACGCCCGCCATGGACGCCACGTCGTTAATGTCATCGTCATCTCTATGGAAACAAGGACAGGAACAAATTACTTTATTATTATTTATTTTCTAAAAGATATTTTTTTGACATTTTCATGCTTTATTGATAGTGTTTAAAGAGGACCTATTATACTACTTTTCTGGTCTTAATTTCTTGTTAAAAACTGCTATAGAGCAACCTGACACGAATCACATCACAAAAAACTATGTAGATTTTCGGGAAGCTCTTTCTCTTATTTTGGCGATCCAGCAGCCCCTGTAAACACTTTGCTTCTGCCATCTCAATTATTTTTATCGTCGGATGTAGTATGTAGAATGTAGAATAGAAAAAAGAAAGAGTATGAGATCTGGAACGCAGGGATGCTTTGCCCCTGATGGTTTATACTATAGGGAACTCTGTGCAGTTGCTGCCCCCTGCTGGATGACTCACGAACTGAAGGAGCAGAAGTCTTCTCTGATTGGTCAGACTTCTCCAGTTGGAAAATGTAAACAGGAAATGGACATGCCACTTCAAACAGAGAATCACGAACACTTCAAAATAATGGAGTGTTTTTCCTTAGACTCCTCTACTGCTATTACCTTTAATAATCCACTACAGGGACATTATTTACCTAAACAAGAGACTCCGCAGATCTTTACAATTCAAATAAAATTTATTGTTTACTTACAGTCCCCAGAGTTAGGACTAAACGAGGAGAAGCAGCTTTTAGTTCTTATGCTCCAAATCTCTGGAACAAACTCCCAGAGAACTTGAGGTCTGCTGCAACTCTCAGCTCCTTTAAATCGAGTCTGAAGACTTTTCCGTTTCCATTTTAACCTGTACTTTTTATTTTATTTAAATGTTCTACTTCTTTTCATTCGCTTTTAAATGTCTTCTAATGTGTATTATGTATTTTAATCTTGCCCCTGTAAAGCACTTTGAATGGCCTTGTGTTTGAATTGTGCTATTTAAATAAACTGTCCTTGCCTATTATTATTATCGTTATAAGAGTATATTTAAAAAAAGGTCCAAAACAAGTGAATCTGATGTTTTTTCTCCATTGTTATTCATCCTATCATAGTTGTACTACATGCTTTCTTTATTCAAAGTTTTAACAGGTTTTAACTCTATCAAAATGTCTGTATGTGGTTTTTGTATGCTTTCTTTTTATATGTAACATTTGTCTGTCTGTCTGTCTGTCTGTCTGTCTGTCTGTCTGTCTGTCTGTCTCCCTGTCTGTCTGTTACCTGAAGGTCCCTCCCCCTGGGTCGCTGAGCTTCTTCTGATTGGTCGAAACAGCCGGCATGTTAATGTGACTTCTACCGATCATAGCCGTCGGCCCCCGAACCAGCGCACCTGAAGATATACAAGCATTAGGGTTAGTGTGTGTGTGTGTGTGAGTGAGTGAGTGAGTGAGTCAGTGAGTGAGTGAGTCAGTGTGTTTTGTGAGTGAGTGAGTGAGTGAGTGAGTGAGTGAGTGAGTGAGTGAGTGAGTGAGTGAGTGAGTGAGTGAGTGAGTGAGTGAGTGAGTGAGTGAGTGAGTGAGTGAGTGTGTGTGCGAGAGTGAGTGTGTGGTGTGTGAGTGAGTGAGTGAGTGAGTGAGTGAGTGCCTGCGTGTGCGTATGTGTGTGTGAGTGTGTGACTGTGTGTGTGTGTGTGTGTGTGTGTGTGTGTGTGTGTGTGTGTGTGTGTGTGTGGTGTGTTGTGTGTGTATCTGTGTGTCTGTGTGAGTGTGTCTGTGAGTGAGTGAGTGAGTGAGTGAGTGTGTGTGTGTGTGAGTGAGTGAGTGAGTGAGTGAGTGAGTGAGTGAGTGAGTGAGTGAGTCTCACCCTGAGGTCTGAGTGTCTGTCCGATGACGACTGGCATTCTGGTCTGAACTGGCTGGACTCTGTTCACCTGGAAGATAAATATAAATATAAATATAAAGATAAATATAAATATAAATATAAATACTGAAAGATATTTCCAGCATTATAAACTGTAGCACAGATCATTACTTAGCCATGTTTACATAGATACGTTTTTATGGTGAGACCTTGCAGGCAATTTTTTTGATATATTTTTTTATTTTTGTCTATTTATCTTCCATAACATGTCTTTTTTTTTAACCTTTATTTCTACAGGTAAATCCCATTGCGACCGAAGACTCTTTATCAAGGGAGACCTGTTCCCATTCCCACGTTACCATTCACACACACATTCACACACCGATAGCAGGCTAACTATCGACATTCACACGAGGCAAGGTGGGTGAAGTGTCTTGCCCAAGGACACAACAACTATGACACAGGTGGCAGGGCGGGGATCGAACCACCAACCCTTTGATCATATATATATATATATATATATATATATATATATATATATATATATATCAATAAAATAAATGAAAACAATATTAAAATAAAATAAAATAAAATAAAATAAAATAAAATAAAATAAAATAAAATAAAATAAATAAAATAAAATAAAATAAAATAAATAAAATAAAATAAAATAAAATAAACAGTATGTACATTGTGTTGATTGGAGCGTTGAGCCGGACGTTTCCCGCTGATTGACAGAAGTCGTGTCGTATTGTTGCCGCGGTGACGGAGCCAGGAGCCGTCATGGCTGCCGACGGTCCGACAGTCGCAGACGGCCGGGACAGTGACAGAGACTGTTGAGAGGAGGCAGGGACAGACGCAGGGCGGGAGGGATTCTATAGGAGAGAGTAACTGTTAATACATAGACAGAGAGACAGGCAGACTGTGAGAGGAGAGCAGGGACAGACGCAGGGCGGGGAGGCTTTTCTATAGGACAGAGAGAGAGATATAATATTAATATACTGTTAATACATAGACAGAGAGACAGACAGTGACCAGAGACTGCTGAGAGGAGAGCAGGGACAGGCGCAGAGCGGGAGGCTTTTCTATAGAGAGAGAGAGATATATATTATATTTTTATATAATAAACTATTATAGACTGCTGAGAGGAGAGCAGGGACAGGCGCAGGCGGGCAGGATTTCTATAGAGAGAAGATATAATACTGTTATATAAGACAGTGACCAGAGACTGCTGAGAGGAGAGCAGGGACAGGCGCAGGGCGGGCAGGGATTTATATAGACAAGAGAGAGATATACACTGTTAATACAGAGACAGAGAGACAGGCAGACTGCTGAGAGGAGAGCAGGGACAGACGCAGGGCAGGGAGGGATTTCTAATGGACAGAGAGAGAGATAAAATATAACTGTTAATACATAGACAGAGGACAGACAGTGACCAGAGACTGCTGATGGCTTAACAAGGACAGGCGCAGGGCGGGCAGGGATTTCTATAGGACAGAGAGAGAGATATACATTATTTATATATTACTATTATACATTAATACAGACAGACACCAGAGACAGCAGACTGCTTGAGAGAGAGCAGGGACAGGCGCAGGGCGGGAGGGATTTCTATAGGAGAGAGATATACTGTTAATACATAGACAGAGAGACAGGCAGACATGCTGAGAGGAGAGCAGGGACAGGCGCAGGGCGGGGAGGGATTTCTATAGGAGAGAGATATACTGTTAATACAGAGACAGAGAGACAGGCAGTGACCAAGACTGCTGAGAGGAGAGCAGGGACAGACGCAGAGCGGGAGGCTTTCTATATGACAGAGAGAGAGAGATATATACTGTTAATTAAGAACTAAATACAGACAGACACCAGAGACTGCTGAGAGGACAGCAGGGACAGACGCAGAGGCGGGAGGCTTTTCTAATGGAGAGAGAGAGAGATACTGTTATATAATAAGACAGACAGACACCAGACTGCTGAGAGGAGAGCAGGGACAGGCGCAGGGCAGGCAGGATTTCTAATGGGACAGAGAGAGATACATTATTATTATTAATACTATTAACAGAGACAGTGCCCAAGACTGCTGAGAGGAGAGCAGGGACAGACGCAGGGCGGCAGGGATTTCTAATAGAGAGAAGAGAGAATTAATTATTATTATTATAATTATTATATAAACAAATAGCCCTGCTGAGAGGAGAGCAGGGACAGACGCAGGGCGGGAGGGATTTCTATAGGACAGAGAGACAGATTAGTAGAGACAGTACAGACAGTTTAACCTTGAGGAGAGGGGATGAGGCTAGGGCAGAGACAGACAGACAGACAGACGGGACAGACAGACAGGTTACCTTGAGGAAGGGGATGAGGTGAGGACAGACAGACAGACAGACAGACAGACAGAAGAGACAGACAGACAGACAGACAGACAGACAGACAGACAGACAGACAGACAGACAGACAGACAGACAGACAGACAGACAGACAGACATGTTACCTTGAGGAAGGGGATGAGGTAGGGCTGTGGGGAGGACTTCAGTTCAGCTTGTAACCGAGTGGTGAACTCCTCTGGCTCAATCTTTGCATCCTGAGAGAGACACAAGTTAGTTACACACACACACACACACACTCTCACAAGCACACACACACTCTCACAAACACACACACACACACACTCACTCACTCACTCAGACAGACACACACACACAGTTAGGGCTGGCCTGAATGCCATTTTTCAGGCTTCGAATATTCGTTGGTTTTTCCGAGCGAATATTCGAATATTCGTTCCAGAAAAACACACCATCAAAAACAACATAAAAAAAAATTAAATTAAATTATTATTTTTTTTTATTTTTTTTTTTTTTTAAACGTTAATAATCCCTATATACTCCCTGGAACCGATTTTGACAGTATCTGCATATTTTGTTGAAGATTTACGTGCTCGGAGGTGAAGTAATGGATGCGCTATGACACTTAGTGATGTAATATCCTCCTAAATGAGCAATACTACTACTACAATATTACTAACTTTTATATCCAAATATAAAATTATTTGATGACATTATATTGCAGTACTAGCTTCTTGCAAAAAAAAAATTATATAATATAAAAAATAAAAAATTATAAAAAAAATAAAAAAAACGAAGCTCCGAATACTAATTTAAGCTCCGAATACTAATTTTCCGAACGAGTATTTGAATATTCGAATAATTGGGGCCAGCCCTACACACAGTCAGACACACACTCACAAATCAAGGAAATATTTCGTATAGCGTCTTTTAATGAACTTGTTTTAAACGAACCAAACATTTGTGTGAATTCAAAACTTTTCCAAAACATTTTTAGGCCTGTAACAGTGTTTACAATTTCACACACACGCTTTCACAAGCACACACACACTCACGCTTTCACAAGCACACACACACACACACACTCTCACAAGCACACACACACACATGCTCTCACAAGCACACACACACACACTCTCACAACACACACACACACACCATCACACGCTCTCTCACACACACACACACACGCTCTCACAAGTAACACACACACACACACACACACACACACACACAGTCTCACACACAGTCTCACAAACACACTCTGACAAGCATGCACACACTCTCACTCTCACACACACACACACACACTCTCACACTCACACTCACACACACACACACACACACTCTCTCACACACACTCTCTCTCTCTCTCTCTTACCAGCAGGTCCTGGACCAGGGTCTTGACGTTCTTGGAGGTGTCAGGAGAGGGAGAGTTGTGAGATGCCAGTTTGATCAGCGTGGCCAAGAAGTTCTTACACTTCTTCACGTTTTCTTGCATTTCCTAAAAAACGATAGAAAAGAGACGGTTAGTTTATTCTTGAATTTGACATTTTTTATTAAAGCTGGGGTATGCGATTTCTGATTGGTCAAAGTTAACATGAGCTGTACACTTTGACCAATCAGAGCGAGGCTCCGATTCTCTGTTCTCATTGGCTGTTGGGACTGTCCATTCACTTTGGCACGACTTTGTTGGTGTAGAGCGTG
The DNA here is from genome assembly GCA_026122265.1 of Ammodytes dubius. Classification (NCBI taxonomy): domain Eukaryota; kingdom Metazoa; phylum Chordata; class Actinopteri; order Uranoscopiformes; family Ammodytidae; genus Ammodytes; species Ammodytes dubius. The sequence goes on along the minus strand of CM047513.1, from coordinate 12,200 downwards.
TCAGGGAGGGACCATAGGGGAGGGACCAAAGAGAACAAGTGGAGCGGTTGAGGTATTTGGATTCAAATCTCTATCCCAACTGCTATTTTCTCCCCAAATCCTCCACCCCAGCTTTAATTTAAAGTGTTTTATTAATCTATATTTTTGATACTAAAATATATCAATCAATAATGAGTTTATATTTTTTGAGGAAAGTTAAAAAATAATTAAGAAATTATAATTTTTCATTGTGCATTTAATTTTTGGAATCATCATCTAATCATGGAAAACACAAAGTGAAATATATCAAGCCTTAATTACTGACTCCACCTTTAATAAGTTTGTGTGTGTGTGAGTGAGTGAGTGAGTGAGTGAGTGAATATCTGTGTGACTGTCTGTTTTTGTGTCTGTCTGTCTCTCTGTCTGTCTGTCTGTCTGTCTGTCTGTCTGTCTATCTGTGTGTCTATCTGTGTGTCTGTCTGTGTGTCTGGCTGTATGCATGTGAGCATGTGAGTGAGTGTCTGTCTGTCTGTCTGTCTGTCTGTCTATCTGCCTGTCTGTCTGTCTGTCTGTCTGTCTGCCTGTCTGTCAGTACCGTAGACACCACATTGACCCTTGCGTTCTGCTGGTTAGCATTGTTAGCTTGCTGCGTGCTAGCCGGCTGGACGATGGTTGTCTTGGCGACGGTGGTGTTGATGACAGTTGGCGGTTTCTGAGGCGTCTTCACTGAGACAGAAGAGACACACTTCTACACACACACACACAGAGAGAGAGAGAGAGAGAGAGACAGAGAGAGAGAGAGAGAGAGAGAGAGAGAGAGAGAGAGAGAGCGACGCAGGTTATTATAATTCACTGAGACAGAGGGGGCAGACTTCTGATGGACACACAACAACAACAATATTTATTATATTTTAATGTTATTTTGGTGTTTTTCAGATTTTTTTTTTTTAATTTTGTGAAAAAAAAACACTGTGTGTGTACCTGTACTGTGTTTGTGTGTGTGTGTGTGTGTGTACCTGTATTGTGGCGTGTATGTGTGTGTGTGTGTGTGTGTGTACCTGTACTGGTGTGGGGGTGGGGACTGAACCATTCTGGTCTGAGTGGGGGTCGCCATCCTCACCGTCTGGGGAGCCTGAGAGAGACATGAGGTCATGAAGAAATGCATCATGGGACATGGGCTGTGTTCTATCCATCTATCTATCTATCTATCCATCTATCCATCCATCCATCCATCTATCTAGCGTTTCCGTTGTCCGGTAATTACCAGTCATTGACCGAAAAAAAATGACGGGGACCGATTATTTTAATCTCCGGTCAGAATGTCTGGTTGAAATAAATCCCTCTTCAAATATGTTACAGTGATTTTCAAAAATGTAATTCTACTGAAACAATGAGAAACCATTTATCTAAAACAATAACTGTGTGTAGACTGTAGCGTATGCATAAAGGAAATCAACCACATGACTCTGCCTCCCTGCCTGTCTGTCTCTCTGTACTCACCGTAGTGGTAGTAACCCTGCCTGCCTGTCTCCCTGCCTGCCTGCCTGTCTCCCTGCCTGCCTGCCTGTCTCCCTCCCTCCCTCCCTCCCTGCCTGTCTCCCTCCCTCCCTCCCTCCCTCCCTGCCTGTCTCCCTGCCTGCCTGCCTGCCTGTCTCTCTGTACTCACCGTAGTGGTAGTAACCCTGTCTCCCTGCCTGTCTCCCTCCCTGCCTGTCTCCCTCCCTCCCTCCCTGCCTCTCTCTCTCTCTCTCCCTCCCTGCCTGTCTGTCTCTCTCCCTCCCTGCCTTGTCTCCCTCCCTGCCTCCCTGTCTGTCTCCCTGCCTGTCTGTCTCCCTCCCTCCCTGTCTCTCTCCCTCCCTCCCTGCCTGCCTGTCTCCCTCCCTCCCTGCCTGCCTGTCTCCCTGCCTGTCTCCCTCCCTCCCTCCCTCCCTGTCTCTCTCCCTCCCTCCCTGTCTCCCTCCCTCCCTGCCTGCCTGTCTCCCTGCCTGTCTCCCTCCCTCCCTCCCTCCCTCCCTGCCTCCCTCCCTGCCTGTCTCCCTCCCTCCCTGCCTGTCTCCCTCCCTGCCTGTCTCTCTGTACTGTCTCCCTCCCTGTCTCCCTGCCTGTCTCCCTCCCTGTCTCCCTCCCTCCCTGTCTCTCTCCCTCCCTCCCTGTCTCTCTCCCTCCCTCCCTGCCTGTCTCTCTGTACTGTCTCCCTCCCTGTCTCCCTCCCTCCCTGTCTCTCTCCCTCCCTCCCTCCCTCCATCCCTCCCTCCCCCTCTCTCTCTCTCTCCCTCCCTGCCTGCCTGCCTGCCTGTCTCTCTCTCTCCCTGCCTGTCTCTCCCTCCCTCCCTGCCTGTCTCTCCCTCCCTCCCTGCCTGTCTGTCTGTCTCCCTCCCTCTACTCACCGTAGTGTAGTGACTCTGATCTGAGTGGGCGTGGCTGGCCTCTGGTTCATGCTGGTCACAGTAGTGGTAGTAACCCTGTCTCTCTCTCTCCCTGCCTGTCTCCCTGCCTGCCTCCCTGCCTGTCTCCCTCCCTCCCTCCCTCCCTCCCTGTCCTCTCTCCCTCCCTCCCTCCCTCCCCTGCCTGCCTGTCTCCCTCCCTCCCTGCCTGTCTCCCTCCCTCCCCTCCCTGTCCTGTCTTCCCTCCCTCTCTCCCTCCCTGCCTGCCTGTCTCCCTCCCTCCCTGCCTGCCTGTCTCCCTCCCTCCTCCCTCCCTCCCTGTCTCCCTCCCTCCCTCCCTGCCTGTCTCCCTCCCTCCCTCCCTGTCTCCCTCCCTCCCTCCCTGTCTGTCTCCCTCCCTCCCTCCCTCCCTCCCTCCCTGCCTCCCTCCCTCCCTCCCTCCCTGTCTCCCTCCCTCCCTCCCTGTCTGTCTCCCTCCCTCCCTCCCTCCCTCCTGCCCGTCTCTCTCTCTGTACTCACCGTATGTGGTAGTGACTCTGATCTGAGTGGGCGTGGCCGGCCTCTGGTTCATGCTGGTCACCGTTTGCTGCTGTTGTGTTTTGGCCTGAGCCTGAGCCAACACCTGCTGAGGAACCATCACCAGCTGACCTGTCTCTGTGCGCACTAGCACCATGCCTGGAGAGAGAGACAGGCAGAGAGAGAGAGACAGGTTAATACAGCACTGAACCTGTCTCTGTACCTGGAGGGAGAGAGACAGGCAGAGAGAGAGACAGGCAGAGAGAGAGACAGGCAGAGAGACAGGTGGGTTAATACAGTACTGGACCTGTCTGGAGAGAGAGACAGGCAGAGAGAGAGACGGGTTAATACAGCACTGAACCATGCCTGGAGAGAGAGACAGGCAGGGAGAGAGAGACAGGTTAATACAGCACTGAACCATGCCTGGAGAGAGAGAGAGAGAGAGGAGAGAGACAGGTTAATACAGCACTGAACCATGACCATGCCTGGAGAGAGAGACAGAGAGAGAGAGAGAGACAGAGAGAGGGGTTAATACAGCACTGAACCATGACCATGCCTGGAGAGAGAGACAGGGAGAGGGGTTAATACAGTACTGACAGAGACAGGGAGAGAGAGAGAGACAGAGAGAGGGGTTAATACAGTACTGACAGAGACATAAGAACCCTGCCTGGAGAGAGAGAGAGACAGGCAGAGAGAGAGACAGGTTAATACAGTACTGGACCATGCCTGGAGAGAGAGACAGGCAGAGAGAGAGACAGGCAGAGAGAGAGACAGGTTAATACAGTACTGAACCATGCCTGGAGAGAGAGACAGAGAGAGGGGTTAATACAGCACTGAACCATGACCATGCCTGGAGAGAGAGACAGGGAGAGGGGTTAATACAGTACTGACAGAGACATAAGAACCCTGCCTGGAGGGAGAGACAGGGAGAGAGAGAGACAGGCAGTGAGTGAGTGAGTGAGTGAGTGAGTGAGTGAGTGAGTGAGTGAGTGAGTGAGTGAGTGAGTGAGTGAGTGAGTGAGTGAGTGAGTGAGTGAGTGAGTGAGGTGAATGTTTGTGAAGCCTCCATATGTGTGTGTGTGTATCTATTTGAGTGAGTGAGTGAGTGAGTGAGTGAGTGAATAGCCTCCATATGTGTGTGTGTGTAGTAACTTCTCACCTGCGGGCATGCTGAACCCTGGCGGTAGCTGAATGGTAGTTTGCTGTTGCGGCCGGACAGCCAGCGCTTGTTGGGGGGCGCTCGGTCTGATGACCTGCCCAGCCATCAGTGCTTGTCTCTGGGGTTGAATCGAGGCTTGTGTGACCCCCCTGGAGCTAATGGAGGCCTCACCAGAGTGACTCCGTTCACTGTAGGCTTCACCACGGTGGTTATGGGGCCGGTCTGACTCACAGCTGGGAGGGGCGCACTGGGAGGGGGGAGACAGGTCGGGAGAGTGAATGAGTGAAATACAAGCACTTTCCAGCACTTTCAAGAAAAAAATAATACTTATTCAAGGGGCTGCATTTACCCTATTCAATAAATAATGTGAGTATATGTAATTTAACAGTATTAAAGGTGGAGTCAGTGATTCTGGAGAACGCTTGTTGTCAAAATCACTTTTTATCTAAATCAGTGAATATCTCCTCATGATCCACTACCTGTCCCTAATGTGTGTGTGTTGGGGAAAAAAAACAGTGTTAAATACATAGCTTAGGCTCTGTAAACGGGCATGTTGCTAGCTACAGTGGCCCCTTTGTTTATTTACCAGTTCACAGAGCCTAGGCTGTGTTATAACACACAATCTATTTTCAGCACACACACAGTACAGACAGGTAGTGGATCATGAGGAGATAATCACTGATTTTGACAACAAGTGATTTTGACAACAAGCGTTCTCCAGAATCACTGACTACACCTTTAAATAAAAACAAAATCTTCTTAAAAAAAAAAAAAAGTATTTTCCAGTACTGACCCTGTGTTAGGCAGCAAGATCTTGGTCTGCATCATTGCGTTGCTGTTGACAACCTGAGAGGGGGGGGGGGGGGGGGGGTAGAGAGGGGGGGGGGCATGAGTAAGTTAAAATGTGTTTATGAAAGCACATTTATAACAGTTCGCATTGACCAAAGTGCTGTACATAGTGCATTCAGTAGGTAAACAATGAAGGTAAAATAACAATAACTAAAATAAAAATATATGGCAAAGACTTTATTTGTATTGTAATAACAAATGTCTCTGTATGTGTAACATTGCACCATCTGCACCAAAGAGAAAATTCAATAAAAAAAAACTTGAATTACAAAAAAATAACTAAAAATAATTTTTTTTTAATACATAAAGCCCAGACATCCACATATAACCAGAGAGAGTAGTGCAGAGGTCAGAGATAGTTGGTGGGTACCTGAGGGGTGGGAGGGGTCAGTGAGGGGGGGGCCACCAGTGTCACTGTCTTAGGCTCCAGACCGTTCACTGTCCCGCTGGACTGGGGATCCGCTGTAGGGTCACCGCCGGAGTTATCTGACAGACAGGAGAGAGAAGCAGGTAAGGGTTAGGTTTATTATGGTCATTTTATAACTTCTAGACAATAGATTAGAGGCCTCTGTGTGGTGTGTGGTGTGTGTGTGTGTGTGTGTGTGTGTGTGTGTGGTGTGTTGTGGTTATTGACAGACAGGAGAGAGATGGACGTAAGGTTAGTTTGGTCATTTTGACCCTAAACAATGCTTCACAACATGGCAGAGTTTTAGGCTTCAAGTAAAAATAAATATTTGTTTTGCACGTACATGTTACACTGACATGTACTTACAACACACACACACACACACACACACACACACACACACACACACACACACACACACACACAAACACACACAACACACACACTAACACACACACTGCATGTACATGTGGCACTTCTTTGTAGCTTGGCTTATTGCACCTATGTTTTGCAGTGCTCAGTTTGAACCTTCATGGTTGAAACGTATAAAACTGGAAATCACTTTGGATAACAGTGTCAGCGAAAGAAAATGAAATGTAAATATCCATCGCTCCCATCTGAGAACAAATAATGCTCCAATAAGAATAATTTACACAGGGGCGCCCTTAGCTCAGTTGGTAGGCTCCCCCCCATGGGCCTTAGCTCAGTTGTAGGCGTCCCCCCCCCCCCAGGGCCCTTAGCTCAGTTGGTAGGGTGTCCCCCCCATGGGCCTCGGCCAGCAGCGGACCCGGGTTCGATTCCAGCCCGCGGTCGTTCTCTACATGTCACTCCCCTCTCTGCCCCATTTCAACTCTGTCTCTACACTATCAATAAAGCATAAAAAAATGCAAAAAAAAAAATTTAAAAAAAAAAGATAAGATTCTGATACTTTTTTCATTCCAGCAGAAATGTAGTACTAGAAATAAGGATAATTTGCACTATTTACCAAGATGTACATGTAGTGAAAATGGTGTTGTTGTTATTGGAAATGTATTGGCTCAAGTGAAGCGATATATATTTACTAATGCACGTTAGTTTGAGAGGAACCGACCAGTCATGGAGCATATGTGTTATAAATGAAGCACTAACAACACTGCACTGTTGCGATGCCTGATTTAAGTTAACTCTTATATCTTAATCAATTATTGCCATTTTATCCATAAACATTCATGAAGACGCTCGTTCTGGAGTTAATATGAACATACAGCTCCGGAAAACATTCAGAGACCAGTCTGGATTGTTCTTCAACTCTACATTACTCCATGGAAATGCTCTTTACTGACAATATGTTTGGGGGGAATTTAGTAGAAATGGTGTCAGTAGTTTGTAGAATAAAACCAAAATGTTCATTCTACTCAAACATATGCCTATAAATAGTCAATCGAGAGACACTGAACATTTGGAGTGGTTTCTTAATGTTTCCAGAGGTGTATTTCAAAGTAACAAACGTAATTCTGAGTCGCCTGTATTCTAGACAGTGTAGCCTACATGTCGTGTAAATGGTTATAGTTGTTATTGGACGTTTATTGGGTTAACTGGAGCGATATATAAGCACTTATGCAAGTTTTGTTTGGGGTAAACGTAGGCTGATCAGACATGTAGAATCTCACCGGACTGATGACCGTGTTTGGGGCATTCACGCTGACCGAGTTATTCACCAACTTTACCCCGGCTGTTGAGCTCCCGTTCACGGCAGGAGAAGCAGCTTGCGTGCCCCCCTGCGGAGCCCCAGAGGGCACAACCAGGGGCCCAGACACAGCGCCAGTGGCCGGCGAAGAGGTAGCGACGGTCGGACTGGTAGTCCCAGGCTCCGCGGTGGGTAACCCTAACCCTGTAGCCGCTCTGAGATGCCCTTGTTGCGGCGCCACTTTCCCTGAGAGCTGCGCGGCGCTGGTTGGAGCTGTGCCGGGTTTAGCGTCGCCATAAGCCGCGCTGGGGAGTTTTCTATCGCCCAGTTGAGACTCCAGAGAGCCAACTAGGTCGCTCACCGCCTTCTCGTCCACTTCAGTGAAGAGCATGTCCTCAAGCGGGTCGGACGCTCCCGCCATCTTTGATGTTGGACCGTTTGTGCAAATCGTATTTTAGAATGTGCGCATGCGCGGAGGAGCAGAGTTGTTTTCCAGCATAGAACGAGAAGAGATAGATCCGCTCCTAGCGTGACGCGGCGCCTAGGCGAGAGAGAAAGTGAACTAGTGAACGTTTGTTTTATAATAAAGAATTGATTCAGAAAATAAATAACTGATAAAAAGACTTGACCAAAGGCCCTTACCCTCTCTCACCCAAATCACAGGTTTTTAACAGAACATTTTTGCCAATTTTACTTTTTATTATTATGTGTGTATCACTTTTCAGGGTTGAAAATAAACGGTTTCTCTTTATAAACAAAGCTGCTGCAAAAACACGAACCATCTGTCACAGTTTACAACAATACTAAGTAAGATTTTCTATCAGTAAAGTTGGATTTTTTACTTTTTATCATTTTAGTTTTTCGCCGGCTGACTCGCTGTCCCTCCACTCCGACTGTGTTGCTCTTCTGTCGCGCACACATCTAGATCTCATGGCGAAACGTACTCTCGCGAGATTACACTGAGTTCCCGTTAGCCCCCGCGCTCAGACAGTGGAGGAGGTAGCCATGTTGTAGCCGTGAAGATAGCGCTCACTGGAAAAGCTGCAGGAAGATAAAACATCCAAACATCCGAACCGGAGACATCCACCGGGCGATCAGGGGATTGTTACCCGTCCACAGGCTTCCCTTATCGGACTGGGCCTCTCCAACAGGCACCATGAGCGGGGGGACGCCGTATTTAGGGTCTAAAATCAGCCTGATTTCCAAAGCTGAGATCCGCTATGAGGGGATTCTGTACACAATCGATACGGAAAACTCCACTGTGGCGCTGGCGAAAGGTAGTTAGCTCCTGGCTGTAGCTACTTTAGCAGCTAATTTAGCGGCTAATATAGCATCACTTAGCTCATACTTTCTTCCTGTTGTCACATTATCTGTGTTAGTTTTGAGTTTGTTTTGTCCCGAGAAGTTTATTATTATGAATTAAGCGTTAAAACGTGGTTTGGCGGGAAAAAACTCACGCCTCTGCTTTAATAACACAGTCGTTACGTCACAAGCTAATGACGTTATCCTTCACCAGAGCGAGAGTGTTGCTAGCTAGTGTCAGCTGACTAGCATAAGCTAACGAAACATCATACAGTTTGTGTTGTTGTGAACCAGCTGGAAATGCAAGGCGGAAAGTAACTACAGCGTTATATCCGCCCGGGAGGATTTTAGTACACACTTAAAATACAGATAACTGTGACGTTTCAATCATTGTTTATTACTAGATGTTCTACTTGTGTTTGTATCATGAGTCAGCTAACATTAGCACGCCGGCTAGTTTCAGTTAGCAGTGAAAACAAGAGTGAAATGTTGTTGACACATTTTAGGTTTTAATTTAACGTGAAAGCAGCTTACGGCGTCACGATAAGCGTCTGACGTCACCTCGAGATTATGACGAGGAACTATCTAATGAAACTTCCACCCGCTGTTTGAGAGGAAGTTCACATGACAAACACACACACACACACACACACACATCACACACACACACACACACACCACTGTAACACACTGACACACACCACACACACACTGACACACAGAGAGACACACACACACAAACTGTCAACAAGCACTAAAGGCCAGGACACACCAGCCCGAAAATCGCCGTCGTAGAGTCGATAGGGGGTCGGGAGACGAATCTGTTTGGTGTGTGCCGTAACGTCGGCCGACGTAGAGGTCGTCGGGCTTGTTTTGAGCCTGTCGCCGCCGATTGAACATGTTCAATCGGCGGCGACAGGCTGGCCGACCGTCTTTCATTTGGAGCAATTTGATTGGTGGAGGGCTAGCGAATCAGTGAAGCCCGGAAGTGAGGCGGGTAGCACAAACAGCTAACAACAGCTAGCCATCGTTTTAATGTGTTTGTTCGTTTCGTTTTGAGAGTACTCACATGCATCAACCCTTGTTGACTGCTCGACACCATGCTCGACACTCTCTGCTAAAAATTGTGCTCTTATGGTCCATAAATATAAATACGTATTTCTATCTATGTTTATGCTCTAGAGAGTTGTCCCATCATTTCCGGCTTTCGTATTTTTTCGGGCCACAATACAGATTAGCGCCGCCTGCTGTTATGGAGACATTACGTCCCGCGCAAGCAACAGAGCGTACGGAAAGTCAGCAGTCAGTTTGGTGTGTTCTCTGGCCGCGACGGGAAGCCTGGAGCTTCCTGAAACGGCCGACCTCATTTTTTGCGTAGTCGGAACAAGTAGAAACAAGTCGGACTGGTGTGTCCTGGCCTTAAACACACACACACACACACAGAGACACACACACACTGACACACAGAGAGACACACACACACAAACTGTCAACAAGCACTGACACACACACACACACACACACAGAGACACACACACACACACTGACACACAGAGAGACACACACACACAAACTGTCAACAAGCACTGACACACACACACACACACACAGAGACACACACACACACACTGACACACAGAGAGACCCACACACACACTGACACACAGACACACACACCACTCACTGTAAACAAGGCTTTGGCACTGTTATATCTTCAACATACTACCGTAATAGGCTTGGATGCTTTTAACTGTTTCATTTGGAGCTTAAACAGGTAGTTGGTCATTTTATTAGTTTATTTGATAAATCTTTATTGTCCCAGAAGGAGCACTTTGTTCAGCATTCAGCAGTAAAAACAATGTGACACAACAGTTGATTGGTGAATTTATTAGACCGTTTTATTTATTTATTTAACCTTTATTTCACCAGGAAGGTCCCATTGAGTTACAGTAACTCTTCTCACAGGGAGTCCTGGCCAAGACAGGCAGCAGAAAAGAAGTTGCAGAATTTGCACAAGGCCACATACACATACAAAGTACACCACAATTGACACTATAATGCTAAAATTACACTTCAAAACAGGCTATATAGAAACAAGCTAATACATACAGCTTTAAAAAAAAACAAAAAAAAAAAACAGAGTGTATTTGATTTACTATGAATCACAGTCAGTGTTAGAGCCTATTATCATGTTATTCTACCGAGTCTTCATGCTTAAGGTTATTACAGAAGGATTTGTTCATATGTTGTTCACTGTCTGATTTATGAGACATTTTCTTCTATATTATATTATCATTTTCTTCTCCCTCAGAAGCCTTAGATCAAGTTATTCCAATTGCAACTAAACAATATGAGTGCAGAATGAAAATGTCTCATAAATCAGACAGTGAACAACATATGAACAAATCCTTCTGTAATAACCTTCAGAATAGTGCTGAAAATGATTATGGAAAGTTTAGTTGATGTGAGTGCTTTAGAAGTTGTAGATTTTTGGTTCAGAGTATTGATAAAACCGAATGTGAGAGTGATTCTAATGGTAATGGTAGGGAGAGGGAGGGAGAGACAGACAGACAGAGAGAAAGAGTGATTCTACCTGTTCCCGTCCCTCTCAGTGCGTTCGTTTGGGACGGAGGACCGGCCGACTGAGCGCCCCATTCCGCCGCGCGATGACACGTTTGAATACATCATCTTCAGAGGAAGTGACATCAAAGATCTGACCGTGTGTGAGCCGCCCAAACCCACATGCTCCCTGCCCCAGGACCCCGCTATCGTACAGGTACAACGCTGTGTGTACGCTTCCATGGCAAACACCATGATGATATAATAATGATGTCCATGTGTTGTCTCTCTGTCTCTCTCTCAGTCCTCTATGAGCTCCAGTCTTCCCTCTGTCTCTCCCTCCCTCTCTCTCTTCTCCCTCCCTCTCTCTCTCTGTCTGTCTGTCTGTCTCTCTCCCTCCCTCCCTCCCTCTCTCTCTCCCTTCCTCTCTCTCTCCCTCCCTCTCTCTCTCAGTCAGTAATATAATACTTTTATCCACGTGTTGTCTCTCTCTCAGTCCTCCATGAGTTCCAGTCTTCCCCCTGTGGTGTCGGCTCCGACTCCGTTCCAGTCAGCCGGGTCTTACGGTCTGTTCACCCGCCCCCCGGCTCCGGCCTACAGCCAGCTCACCACCAGCCCACTGGTCTCCCCCCAGTTTGGACCCATAGGCGTGGGTAAGAACCTGTCTGTCTGTCTGTCTGTCTGTCTGTCTGTCTGTCTGTCTGTCTGTCTGCCTGCCTGTCTGTCTGTCTGTCTGTCTGACTCTCTCTCTCTGTCTGTCTGTGTGTCTGTGTGGGTAACAACACACACAATCAAACAAATACCTGCACCCTCACAACATATAAAAAGTAAAAAAAAAATATAAAATAAAATTATCCCAGAGCTTGACAAAGTCCCCCGCTTGCCCTTGGCTATGTACGTCAATTTTTCCAGTCCAACCCCTAACCTCTGCCCCCTAACCTCTGCCCCCCCTGTCCCCCCCCAGGTGTGAGCAGCCCAAACAGCCTGGACGCTCTGAGGAAAAGCCCCCCCTGGAGCTCTCTGCCCCGCTGGTCCCTAATGCCCCCAGCGCCGCGCCGGCCCCTGGGCTAGTGCGTAGGAGCCCCCAACACGGACGCCCCGCCCCCTCTGTGCCAGGTAGGATCATATCCTCTCTCAACTCAAAACTCACCTTTTCAAACCTGCATACCCCTCCTCATCACCAGCACCCATTTTATTTTAAACTGTTTTTAATTATATTGACTTCTGTGTACCTGCTTTGCTTTTAAACTCTATGTTTTGTTTTTTTAACGAATGGTGACTTAAAGAGACATGAAAGGCACCTCCAAATAAAATGTAGGATCATATCTATCATAGGGATTAAATACACAACAGTTTCATTTAAGGTGGAGTCAGTGATTC
>CM047512.1:33084094-33089094 GCA_026122265.1 Ammodytes dubius | reverse complement strand
TTTCAACACTAAAAATCTCGGCCGGATCTAGTAGACATCTGGGTACTTCTATCTAGGGCTGGGTATCGTCAAGGACTTCGCGATACGATACGTATCACGATACACTGGTCACGATACGATATATCACGATATATCACGATATATTGCGTATCTTGATATATCACGATATATTGCGATATTCCATAAACAAGTTGCCTTGTCAAACATAACAGCACAATATATTGATAATTGCACAGACAAATGAAGTCAAAACTATTTAATTCATGAGTTCCTTTACTATTTTCTTCCTTTTTTTTTGGTTTTGGCAAATGATCAAACACTGCTGCAGCTGCCATAACATCAAAATAACAAATCCAATTCACTCTTGTACTAACTGTACAGGACACACTGAAAATGAAAACACATCAGTGTGCTTTTCTGACACAGTGAATCTTAAGTATTCTTATAAACAAAATTGATCTAACTTCAATAGTCAGTATCCTAGAGGCTCAGGCCTGACAGCAGACATGGGTTTGAATCTGACCCGTGGTTGTTCTCTGCATTTCTTTCCCTCTCTGCCCCATTTCTTATATGTCTCTCTGCACTGTCAATAAAGCCCTGGAAAAAAATAAAAAATAAAAAATTCATAAAAAAATTAATTAAAAAAATATCAATTTTTTGATATAAAAAATCGATACTGATATCGCGAAACTAAGTATCGCGATATATCGACATTTCGATATTTTGACACAGCCCTACTTCTAACCGTACCTGGAATATGACCTTGATTCCCTCGTAGAAGAAGCAGTCGACCAGCAGCACGGCCGAGTCAAAGGGCATGACGGAGAGGAACAGGGTGAGGAACCAGGAGAGGGAGATGGTGGAGATAACTCCTAACGCTGCCATGTGTTCAGAGAGCAGAGGCAGGAACGAGAGGGTCAGGTCCTCAAATACCCCCTGGTCCACCAAGGCTCCTAAGGACAGACAGACACACACACACACACACACACACACACAGACAGACAGACACACACACACAGGGTTAGGGTTAACTCCTGCATGTGCTGGCATCCCTGTGGAGGTTGGGGTGAGTGTTGACGGACGTGGACGCACGGAGCAAAACCGTAGGACACAAGCAGCCAGGGTAATACCGTACAGGCTCCTAGATACCAAGGGAAAATCTGGTGTTCATACAAACACACACACCCACACACACACACACACAGTCAGACAGACAGACAGACAGACAGACAGACAGACAGACAGACAGACGTACCTACGACCCTGGTATTGTAGTAGTCAGGCAGCATTCTCTCACACACAGACAGACAGACAGACAGACAGACAGACAGACAGACAGACAGACAGACAGACAGACAGACAGACAGACAGACAGACAGGCAGACAGGCAGACAGACAGACGTACCTACGACCCTGGTATTGTAGTAGTCAGGCAGCATCCTCTCACACACACAGACAGACAGACAGTCAGACAGACAGACAGACAGACAGACAGACAGACAGACAGACAGACAGACAGGCAGACAGACAGACGTACCTACGACCCTGGTATTGTAGTAGTCAGGCAGCATCCTCTCACACACACAGACAGACAGACAGTCAGACAGACAGACAGACAGACAGACAGACAGACAGACAGACAGACAGACGACAGACAGACAGACAGACAGACAGACAGACAGACAGACAGACAGACACACAGACAGACAGACAGACAGGCGTACCTACGACCCTGGTATTGTAGTAGTCAGGCAGCATCCTCTCACACAGGGCGACCAGCAGCCAGAAGGATTCCTCCTCCGTGCAGTAGAGAAGTAACACTGATGTCACTAGTTTCATCGCCTAGGAGACGGGCACATAGCAAACATTAAGGTCCAATATCTCCACTTCTAAATCACTTACAGCAACTAAACTTTCCATAATCATTCTCAGCACTATTCTGAAGGTTATTACAGAAGGATTTGTTCATATGTTGTTCACTGTCTGATTTATGAGACATTTTCTTCTTTAAAACATGCTATCAATAAAAGGCCACTCTGAAATGTGCATTTTTTGCTTTATTGGGGGTCTGGGGACTCAGAACCAGTCAGTATCTGGTGTGACCACCATTTGCCTCATGCAGTGCATAACATCTTCTTCGCATAGAGTTTATCAGATGGTCAATTGTGGCCTGTGGAATGTTGGTCCACTCCTCTTCAATGGCTGTGCGAAGTTGCTGGAGACGGCTTATGGTGGGAGAAATGAACATTCAATGCACGAGCAACAGATCTGGTTGACATTCCTGCTGTCAGCATGCCAATTGCACGCTCCCTCAATGCTTGTGGCATCTGTGGCATTTTGCTGTGAGACAAAACTGCACATTTCAGGGTGGCCTTTTATTGTGGACAGTCTAAGGCACACCTGTGCACTAATCATGATGTCAGATCAGCATCTTGATGTGGCACACCTGTGAGGTGGGATGGATTATCTCAGCAAAGCAGAAGTGCTCACTATCACACATTTAGACAGATTTGTGAACAATGTTTGAGAGAAATGGTACAATTGTGTATCTGGAATTAATTTTAGATCTTTAAGTCCATCTCATGAAAAATGGGAGCAAAAACAAAAGTGTTGCGTTTATATTTTTGTTGAGTGTATATAGTATATTTACCTGGCAGTACCCTATCCCCGGGTTGCGGTGGGCGTATGCAGTGAGAACGCGTCTCAGAGCGGAGATGCCTGTCTGGTTCTGGAAGGCGCGGTGCTCGGGCATGGAGCGGTGCAGGTCTCGCTCTATCTCGTCTGTAGCCAGCGAGCTAACACCCATAGCCTGCTCCACCAGATCACTGTAGTAACCTGGGTGGCTGGCTAGCTCATTGGCTGCTCCTGGACAGACAGACAGGCAGGGAGTGAGACAGGGTTAGGGGTTAGAGAGGCAGACAGGTAAACAGACAGACAGGTAAACAAGCAGACAGCGAGCTAACACCCATAGCCTGCTCCACCAGCTCACTGTAGTAACCTGGGTGGCTAGCTAGCTCATTGGCTGCTCCTGGAGAGACAGACAGGCAGGGTTAGGGGTTAGACAGGCAGACAGGTAAACAGGGAGTGAGACAGACAGACATAACGACAGACAGACAGACAGACAGACAGACAGAGGGGCAGACAGACAGACAGACAGACATAACGACAGACAGACAGACAGACAGACAGACAGAGGGGCAGACAGACAGACAGACAGACAGACAGACAGACAGACAGACAGACAGACATAACGACAGACAGACAGACAGACGGACAGAGGGACAGACAGACAGACAGACAGACAGAAAGCCAGCCAGACAGGCAGAGGGACAGACAGACAGACAGAGGGACAGACAGACAGACAGACAGACGGACAGAGGGACAGACAGACAGTACCAGAGCAGAGCAGCCATATCTCCCCTCTCAGCCTCTCAGGGATCCCGTTCATAACCAGCTGTCTCATCCTGGAGGTCCGGTACATACAGACGCCTCGACCGAACTCTGAGAAGTGGATGTTCCACGCCTCCTCCTTCATCCTCTCCTTCATCTGCAAGACAACAGACACGTTTACAGTAGGGCTGGCCCGAATTATTCGAATATTCGAATACTCGTTGAGAAAATTAGTATTCGGATCTTAAATTAGTATTCAGAGCTTCGTTTTTTTTTTTTTTTTTAATATAATTTTTTATTTATTTATTTTTTCAAAAAAAAAATTGCAAGAAGCTAGTACTGCAATATAATGTCATCAAATAATTTTATATTTGGATATAAAAGTTATAAAGTAATATTGTAGTAGTAGTAGTAGTAGTAGTAGTATTGCTCATTTAGGAGGATATTACATCACTAAGTGTCATAGCGCATCCATTACTTCACCTCCGAGCGCGTAAATCTTCAACAAAATATGCAGATACTGTCAAAATCGGTTCCAGGGAGTATATAGGGATTATTAACGTTTTTTTTAATAATTTTTTTTTAAATTTAAAGAATTTTTTTTATTTTTTATTTTTATGTTGTTTTTGATGGTGTGTTTTTCTGGAACGAATATTCGAATATTCGCTCGGAAAAACCAACGAATATTCGAAGCCTGAAAAATGGCATTCGGGCCAGCCCTAGTTTACAGAGCCTAGGCTGTGTATTAACCCTGTTTACAGAGCCTGGGCTGTGTATTAACCCTGTTTACAGAGCCTGGGCTGTGTATTAACCCTGTTTACAGAGCCTGGGCTGTGTGTTAACCCTGTTTACAGAGCCTGGGCTGTGTATTAACCATGTTTACAGAGCCTGGGCTGTGTATTAACACCAGTTTACAGAGCCTAGGCTGTGTATTAAACCATCGGTCTGTCTGTCTGTCTGTCTGTCTGTCTGTCTATGTGTCTGTATCTCTGTCTCTCTCTCTGTCTGTGTCTGTGTGTCTGTCTCTCTGTCTGTCTGTCTCTCTCTCTCTCTCTCTCTCTCTCTCTCTCTCTCTCTCTCTGTCTGTCTGTCTCTCTCTCTGTCTGTGTCTGTGTGTCTGTCTCTCTCTCTGTCTGTGTGTCTGTCTCTCTCTCTGTCTGTCTGTCTCTCTCTCTCTCTCTCTCTCTCTCTCTCTCTGTCTGTCTGTCTGTGTGTCTGTCTCACTCACAGCTTTGGGGCCCAGGTCCTCCGGGGCTTCTCTCTGGTAGATGTGCAGCAGACCGTGGTTAGCTGTGGGCAGAGCGGAGTGGTACTGGGGGGTCGGGCCGGGCTGGGTGGGGGGGGTCGGGTTAGAGCCAGCGGTCTGTAGGTTCTGTAGGGGCTGTTGGTTCCCTTCATTGGGTTCTGCTGAAGAGGCCTCGGGTGCACCGGAGGAGGCCTGCAGAACATTTGATTTGATTTGATTTGATTTGATTCAGTTTATTTCAGACATATCAACATACAAAACAAAATGAAAAGCATGGAAATACAATAAACAAAAATTATGTTTTCACAAAAAAAAAAGAAAACAAATGATCTGTGTTGCTGAGATATGCCTGAAAAGGAGCAGG
>CM047512.1:33069094-33074094 GCA_026122265.1 Ammodytes dubius | reverse complement strand
TTAAACGTTATCTGGCTGTTAAACCGTGCTCCAGAATACACACTGCCAAGACAGTACAGACAGTAACACAGACACACAGACAGACAGACAGACAGACAGACAGACTCCTACCAGACAGCCCCCCTCCTCTCCCGTGTCCTCTGCGTCTCTGGAGGGTGAAGAACGGGTTGGCCCTCTCAGACACCCACAGTGCCCCAGCCAGCAGCACCTCCTCGGGCTGGATCCACATGATGACTGCCCCCTAGGACCAGGGAGGACCAGGGGATCTACGCACCTAAAACAAGGCAGACAGACAGAGAGGCAGAGTTAGGACTAAACAAGGAGAAGCAGTTTTTATGCTCCACATATCATCACTACATTAAGGCTCCAGCGCAAACTGACAGAGGAGAAATGTCAGAGAGCTGGAGCCAGCACTGCTCTGCCCGCACAGACCTAACCCTGA
This sequence comes from Ammodytes dubius, assembly GCA_026122265.1. Classification (NCBI taxonomy): domain Eukaryota; kingdom Metazoa; phylum Chordata; class Actinopteri; order Uranoscopiformes; family Ammodytidae; genus Ammodytes; species Ammodytes dubius. The sequence goes on along the minus strand of CM047512.1, from coordinate 33,073,652 downwards.
GCGGGGGAGAATGTGACATTATGCACAAGATAATATAATATAATAAAATACAATATAGGGGAGAGTGGCCTAAGTTGTGCAACTTTTTACTCAAAGTGATTTTAAAGTGAGGCCTTGACAGTTATGTCTCCAACTCAAATATGTACATATATTTCAGGATGTTGTGCATCCCTGGCAATAAAAACTTTGGATCTGGAATAAACTGTTTCAGAAATATAGCTTTCGGAAAAAAAGTTGTCTTGTCGCACAAATGAGTAAATCACCCCACAATGTGGGGTGATTTGTGCATTTGGAGAAACTAAGATGGGGTGAATTGTGCCAATTTATATATATCTCATAAACTGTAATGCAAGACAAATCCATTAGACAATCACTTATTATTTAAGGTGTATTTAAAGTAAATAAAGTAAATAGTTGACAAAGATTGAAGGTACATTTTCTTAAACAAGGCCTAGCAGATCTAGGTGGTTTTGCCTGCAAAGCTCACAATGACAAAGTCACCATCATCATCTTTCTGGCCATCTGAACTCTCATCAGTGGTGTCGTTAAGTGGAATTGAGATGTCACTCTCTTCTGAGCTACTGTAGACAATCACTTTCTTTTGGTGACCAGCGTATACAGCCATGCCACTGGCACAACTCTCAGAAATGTACTTTGCACTAGTTGCTCCGTGCTTGTGGAACCAACTGCCACCTGACAAATGTGATTCCCCCGACATTTCTGCCTTTAAATCAAGGCTCTGGTGTTTCCTCCCCATTAACTATCTTACCTCTGCACTACTATCTGTGTTTATGTGGATGTATGGGCTTTACGTCTTTTATTTTGGTTATTGTTATTTTACCTTCATTGTTTACCTACTGAATGCACTATGTACAGCACTTTGGACAGTGCAAACTGTCATAAATGTGCTTTTATAAATACATTTTACTTACTTACTTACTTATAACTCACCTAGGCCCTTTGGCACAAATCACCCCATCCCCAGAATTTTGGATAATAGGCATGATGCAGCAATTTAGGGCTGACATTGTGCTAACTATATAGACTCAAAGTGTAGCATACCAAAGCACTAAAACATGTGTCAAATGTTTTCAAACGTGTCTATAATTGTTCAGACACAATAATCAAAAAACCTTGATCATGGAAATTTTACTTTGAAAGGCAAAACACAGTTTTTTGAGCTTAAATGTGCTTATATCTTATTCCTTGTGTCTCCCTTCGTTACAGGATGAGTCAAATGGATGGCTCTTCTTAAATATGTGGTCACATTTCCAATTTCTTCCACGGTTTTCTAGAAACAAGGGGTTTTGCAACTTCCAAAATGCACAATTTAGGCTACTCTCCCCTATAATCTCTTTATTTAAAACCCTCGGTATGTCCAGAGCTAACCTATACAAACCGTAGGCTACATCCCAAACTGTCTCCATCAGGGGAAGCCACAGACAGACAGACTGCATGTCTTGCTTCTTTATTATTATTTCTTAGGCCTATATAAACACAAGAACAGTAGGACTGCGCCAACATGTAATTCTGTCTACACGTACTAGAGCACATTTTAAACTGATCCAAGATAAATGTCAGTGAGTGAATCGCCTAGAAACGAGCAGCAGATGATAAACTGACCGAACTGACATATGTATCTGGGTTAGGGGTGAGATAGATAGGTCCACATCCCTGCCCGAAACCTCCAGGACTCACCAGGGGAAAGCTGCGTTTCTGTGGCCGCCCACCACGCACTGTGAGGCGGGTACAGTCACAGAGAATCCCCGCTGCGGAGAACCAGGATTATTGGTAGTTTTGTTTCGGGTTCTTCGTCCGATTCTAATCCAGTGTCGATGTTGTTGTTTTCACCCCGAGTCTGCTCTGCTGCCTGTCTGCTGACTGCACATCACTTCCGGGTGTGACGTCAGATAACACGCCCTCTGCGCCGCACGCTGCGTCATTACGTCAGAGATCAGCCGTTTTTCGCTCTTCCTTCCTTATAATAATACAGTTAGAGCAGTAGGTGTGTGTGTGTGTGTGTGTGTGTGTGTGTGTGTGTGTGTGTGTGTGTGTGTGTGTGTGTGTGTGTGTGTGTGTGTGTGTGTGTGTGTGTGTGTGTGTGTGTGTGTGTGTGTGTGTGTGTGTGTGTGTGTGTGTGTGTGTGTGTGTGTCTCATTATTTATTTGTGTGTATGCAGCTCTGGAAAACATTAAGAGACCACTCCAAATGTTCAGTGTCTCTTGTTTTACTCTTTATAGGCATATGTTTGAGTAGAATGAACATTTTGGTTTTATAATATAAACTACTGGCAACATTTCTACCAAATTCCAATACATTTTTTGTCATTAAGAGCATTTCCATGAAGTAATGTAGAGATGAAGATTGAAGAACAATCCAGACTGGTCTCTGAATGATGTCCAGCTGTGTGTGTTTAAAATTCTCTCTGTGCTTATGGTCACTCTTCTGTTGTGACGTCTGTTAAAGGTGCAGTCAGTGATTCTGGAGAACGCTTGTTGTCTAAACCAGTGAATATCTCCTCATGATCCGCTACCTGTCTGTACTGTGTGTGAGCTGACATTTATTTTGGTATTAACCGCCTAGATTCTGTAAACTGGCATGTTGCTATAGATATGGTGGCCCCTTTGTTTATGTGTGTGTGTGTCTGCGTGTGCGTGTCTGTGTGTGTGTGCGTGTGTGTGTGTCTATGTGTGTGTGTGTGTCTGCGTGTGTGTGTGTGTAAATAAAGAGAGTCTGGGTTTAAAGGCAATAATGACTTTAATGCTGAGGCAGTTAGAGACATGAACTGAAGCATCACATCGCCATAGACACACACACAAGACACAGGCCACACAACACACACAACAGGCAGGCACATACACACAACAACACACAGCAGGCAACACAGGCAGGCAGGCAGGCAGGCACATAGACACACACACACACACACACACGCACAACACACAGCATCACAGGCAGGCAGCAGCAGCAGGCAGACACACACACGCACACCAAGACACACAGACACACAGGCAGGCAGACACACACACGCACACAGACACGCACGGACACACACACCACACACAGACACACAGACACGCACAGACACGCACCACACACACACACACACACCACACACACACACACACACACACACAGCAGCACACAACACACACACAACACACACACACACAACACAGACACACACACAGACACACACACACACACAACACAACACACGCACACACACACACACACACACCACACACACACACACACACACACACACACACACACACAAAACACACACACCACAGTGGCGTTCAGGTCAGATATATTATCAGGTTATAATAGATTGTATAATGCTGTTTATATTATATATTCTGTGGAGCAGATTAATACACGTTAAAGGAACAGTCCACCCTTCAGTCTGTCGGCCAATCACATTCCCCCGTTCAGATCAGCTGGGTCTGCGGGCCAATCAGACGAGAGAACACACAGACACAGACACACTGGTTGCATTCCGAATCGCATACTTTCTACTATATAGTTTGGTAGAAAAAAGATTTAGGATGTCCTGATTCTTGTGGCCAGATTTAGGATGGTTAGAAGTACCCGGATGTCCTACTTCATGCGGCCAAGATTGTTAGTGTTGAAAACTGCATCCTATTTGGGCGATTCTGACCCACAATCCAGTGCGCACGTGAAGTGACGTCACATCGACGAAGCCTCCATATGAAAACAAACGGGGATGCGACAGATATAAAAGCAAGAGGCAAGTTCAAGGCGCCATGTTATGATGAAATAAGAGAGAAAAGTATGTCCCAATAGTATGCCTACTGCATCCTAACTAGATTCTTTTTATCGTCGGATGTAGTATGTAGAATAGAGAAAAGAAAGAGTATGCGATTCGGAACGCAACCACAGACTGCCATATCCACCAAAAATAATATCTGAATATTTTTGGGGATAACGATTAATTGACGATATTTTTCAGCCATCAAACATGTTTAAAAACACCTCCATGGATCGCTCGTGGCTCAGTGGTTAGACCCCCCCCCTCGCCCCCATAGAGTCTCTGTCCTCTTCACAGCAGACCCGGGTTAGAATCCAGCCCGGGTCGTTCTCTGCATGTCATTCCCCTCTCTGTCTGTCTGTCTGTCTGTCTGTCTGTCTGTCTGTCTGTCTGTCTGTCTGTCCTCTTCACAGCAGACCCGGGTTAGAATCCAGCCCGGGTCGTTCTCTGCATGTCATTCCCCTCTCTGACACATTTCATCTCTGTCTCTACACACTGTCTAATAAAGAAAAAAAAATGCAGAATGTTAAATAACCATTGCCCCCGACCGTATAACAGTATATAACAGTGTATACTATATAGTATATATACTTATACTTCTTCTTGTACTTTTTCTTTATATTGTTGAAGGAGCCCAAGACAGCGACTGCTTTGTAATTGTTATTGTGTATATGACAATAAAACCATCTGTCTGTCTGTCTGCCTGTCTATCTGTCTGTCTGTCTGCCTGTCTGTCTATCTGCCTGTCTGCCTGCCTGCCTGTCTGCCTGCCTGTCTGTCTGT
>CM047512.1:33046594-33059094 GCA_026122265.1 Ammodytes dubius | reverse complement strand
CAAACACAACACACACACACACACGTGACATGTTTACACACATATACACAGACACAGTCACAGAAACACACACACACAACTACATAAACACCAACAATCGTTTGTTGCCATGGTTAGCACAGATTCTCATATTAACTGTAAAATGTTTTGGTTTTGTGTTGTGAATTTGTTGTTTTGTTTGTTATCATTTACGTTTGTGTGTGTCTGTCTGTCTGTGTGTGTGTGTATGTTCGTGTGTGTGTGTGTGTGTGTGTGTGTCTGTCTGTTGTGTGTGTGTGTTTGTTTGTTGTGTGTGTGTGTGTGTGTGTGTTGTGTGTGTGTGTGTTGTGTTGTGTGTGTGTGCTGTGTGTGTGTGAGTGCTGTTGTGTGTGTGTGTGTTGTCTGTGTGTGTGTGTGTGTTGTGTTGTTGGTGTGTGTCTGTGTGTGTGTGTGTCTTGTTGTGTGTTGTGTGTGGTTTGTGTGAGTGCGTGTGTGTGTGTGGTGTGTGTGTGTGTTTGTGTGTGTTGTTGTGTGTGTGTGTGTGCGTGTGTGCGTGTGTGTGTGTGTTGTGCGTTGTGTGTGTATGTGCGCGTGTGCGGCGGTGTGTGTGTGTGTGTGTGTGTGTGTGTGTGTGCGTGTGTGTGTGTGTGTGTGTGTGTGTGTGTGTGTGTGTGTGTCTGTGTGTGTGTGTGTGTGTGTGTGTACAGTAATGAGATGCTGCAGTGTCCTTGGAGCGTCTGACTGTAATCTGACACTTTACAGAAAACACTCCGACCTTCAAACCTCTGCAGTACACACACACACACACACACACACACACACACACACACACACACACACACACACACACACACACACACACACACACACACACACACACACACACACACACACACACACACACACACACACACACACACACACTTCTGTGTCTCCACAAATAAACCCTCTCAACATAGCCACAGTAAGATAGTCGGACAAACTTAATATAACACTCCAGTTACATTAAATGAACTTGTAGAGTTTAAAACAGCCTAGCCTTAGCATGCTAGCACTAATAATAATGGATTGGATTTATAAAGCGCTTTCTTCCTAGACACTCAAAGACGCTTTACAGGGTTCCAGGTTCCATTCATTCACACACAGTCCAGTGGTGGTAAACTACCATAGTAGCCACAGCTGCCCTGGGGCAGACTGACGGAAGCGTGGCTGCCATTCAGCGCCTACGGCCCCTCAGACCACCACCTCAAACATACAGCAGTCATACACATTCACACCAGGGAAGGTGGGTGAAGTGTCTTGCCCAAGGACACAACAACCATGACACAAGTGGCAGGGCGGGGAATCGAACCGCCAACCCTTGGATCATTGACCAACCCGCTTAACCACCTGAGCCATGGTCGCCACATATAGCACTCTTTACCAGTAACCACTGTCCACTACATTAGAAACAGCTTCTGACCCACAGCAGTATTACTCTAACCTGTGTTCCAGTCCCCATACTTTCTACTATTTAGTTTGGTAGAAGAAAGATTTAGGATGTCCCGATTCTTGTGGCCAGATTTAGGATGGTTAGAAGTACCCGGATGTCTACTAGATCCGGCCGAGATCTTTATTGTTGAAATCAGCATCCTATTTGGGCGATTCTGACCCACAATCCAGTGCGCACGTGAAGTGACGTCACATCGACGAAGCCTCCATATGAAAACAAACGGGGATGAGACGGATCAAGAGGCAACATACTAGATAGATAGATAGATAGATAGATAGATAGATAGATAGATAGATAGATAGATAGATAGATAGATAGACAGACAGACAGACAGTAGTCTTACCCCCATGGTGTGGTATTGGGGCCAGTACTACCCCCTGGTGTCGACCTTGGGGCTGTTCTGCCCGTAGGTCCCGTCTTCGCTGCTCAGAGCATTCACACTGGTTCCTCTCTGGTCCAGCACCGTGGCGTTTACCGTGGCTGCTACGAACTCCTCTGTGATCAGGGCCCGGTCTGCTCGCGCCGCGTTCACACACACAGGGCCGAAGGGGGCCAGGGCCAGGGCTAAGGCCAGGGGGAGGGACAGGAACCGGGCCAAAGGGTTCCGACAGGGCCAGCTCAACGGGGCCATAGTGGACCAAGCTCACATCCACACTGCAGAGAGGGAAAGGTTAAAGTTAGTCAATGTTAACAACCAGAGGCAAGTTTATCATCTATCTATCTATCTATCTATCTATCTATCTATCTATCTATCTATCTATCTATCTATCTGTCTGTCTGTCTATCTATCTGTCTGTCTATCTATCTATCTATTAAATGAATGTCGGTTACATTCAAGCCATCCCCAAACGAGTTGACACGAAGTTGATTAAGCCTATCAGCTCCACAAAACTCTCTCTGTATTTCTCAGTATGGCAGCGTTTACAAACTGGTGTCCCCCCTCCACCCTCCTCTGACACTGGTGCAGGAGCTCAGAAAAACCCCCAAGAAGAGCCAAAGAAATGTTTCAGTTGTTGATTCTACTGCTAAGAAAAAAAACCTGGACGTACAGCAGAAGGTATAAAATCCATGTGCCATCACTGAAGGCTTTACCTCATGTAGATGCACCGACAGTGTTGTTGGAATTACTCAGAATTCAGAAGTTATGCAGCATAGCTTTAAATATCCAGTGATAATGTGTTAGAGCTGTCTGCCAACAAAGACCGCAGACAGAGAGTAGTGTGTGTGTGTGTGTGTGTGTGTGTGTGTGTGTGTGTGTGTGTATGAGTATCTGTGTGTGTGTGTGTGTGTGTGGGGGGGGGGGGTGTGTGTGTGTGTGTGTGTGTGTGTGTGGGTGTGTGTGTGTGTGTGTGTGTGTGTGTGTAACCACCAGTTGATGAGTAAAAGGCTTTTAATCATCCAACCAATCAGTGTCATCTTTCTGACCAATCACGTGTCTTCACACTGATGACATCACAGAAAGCAACACTACAAACCCTGACCTTTCAAAATAAGACATTTGAGAGCTGTTATCACTCAGTGCGTTTACATGCAGACTCATAATCGGGTAACTAAAGGAATAAGACTTCAACAGGACTTTTAAAATGCATGTAAACACCTTTATCCGATCTACTTCACACACAAAACGGCACAATAACAGACAAGCGAAGTCGGATAAGAACACCTAGATAACTCGTTCATAGTCGGCATTCTCTCTGCATGTATACAGGGATCGGATATCGCATATCGGACTTCTCGTTCTGTGCTTGCTCGTGAATCCCTGCGGAGGATTTCACAAGGAAGTGGAAGGAGACGACGTAAAAAAAATAGTTGGGCTGTTGCCGGAAGGGAACCAGACGTGGCTCTATAACCACTTGTTGAAAGGGCTACAGCGCCACCTAGCATAGTGGAGACAGCCATGCATCGGACATTTATCCGATTCCTGAAAGGCCATGTATACTCAGACAAGTGACACAGTCCGTTCGAGTGTCTAGTTCGGTATATGTCTTAATCCAATCTAGTTGTGCCGTGGAAACGCACTGACTGTTAGTGAGACTGGTGTTTATTTATTTTTATGGCATTTAATGCTTTTATTTGACAGTGTGTAGAGACAGAGATGAAATGTGTCAGAGAGGGGAATGACATGCAGAGAACGAGCCGGGCTGGATTCTAACCCGGGTCTGCTGTGAAGAGGACTGAGACACTATGGAAACAGTGGTATTTTGTCTTCAGGTTATCACACACAAACATCAACTAACAACAACTAACATGGCGTGCTCTACTTTACAGGTTTCTAAGGACGTTGTTTAAACTAAAGGTAAATGTTAAGCAGAAAATAAAAAGTCAACGAGGTGTCATGTAGGTCCCTTCAGTACTGTTATATAGTCCAGGAAAGGCTGACATATCTGTTTAAACTTCTGTGAAAACCCTTTTACACACAGAGGCCGGAGACTACAGAGAGAATAACGCTTTGGATAAATCTGGTATTTTAAAATCATGTTGAATCACAGACGCCTTTATAAATAAAATCAATTTAACTTTATTTATATCGACAAAAAATCTCATAACAATCTGCTTCATAATCCAACATGTGGGCAAACCATCACAACACAGGTAAAGGTGCAGTCAGTGATTCTGGAGAACGCTTGTTGTCTAAATCACTTTTTTGTCTAAATCAGTGAATATCTCCTCACGATCCACTACCTGTCTGTACTGTGTGTGTGTGTGTGTGTGTGTGTGTGTGCACTAAAATAATTCCAGTGTTAATACCCAGCCTAGCCTCTGTAAACGGCTGTGATGCTAGCTACGGTGGCCCCTTTGCTTATATGGAAACTTTAAAGAGCAAATACAGTAAACAGTAGAAAACAGTGCGCACACAGAATGCATCACAACAAATGATAAATATTCATGGGCCTCCATAAAGGACACACAGCTGATAATGTTCTGTGTGTGTGTGTGTGTGTGTGTTGTTTTTTGTGTGTGTGTGGTGTGTGGTGTGTGTGTGTGTTTGTGTTTGTTTTTGTGTTTGTTTTGTGTGGTGTGTGTGTGTGTGTGTGTGTGTGTGTGTGTGTTTGTTTTTTGTGTGTGTGTGTGTGTTTGTGTGTGTGTGTTTGTGTGTGTGTGTGTGTGTGTGTGTGTGTCGGTTCAGAATCAGAGCATCAGAACAACATCTGGAGGCAGCCTTCCATTACCAGGCCCGTGAAGCCCATATTCAGAAAGGCTGTGTGTGTGTGTGTGTGTGTGTGTGTGTGTGTGTGTGTGTGTGTGTGTGTGTGTGTGTGTGTGTGTGTGTGTGTGTGTGTGTGTGTGTGTGTGTGTGTGTGTGTGTGTGTGTGTGTGTGTGTGTGTGTGGTGTGTGTGTGTGTGTGTGTGTGTGTGTGAGCTGCAGAGGAGACACAGTGACTCAGTGTTTACGTCGCTTTGTCTCTTACCGTGCAGACGGACAGACATCCAGAGATCAGCGGACAGACAGAGCTGCAGTGGCCGCCCTTCCCCTCGCTATCCTCGGCTTGCCTCACTAACAATCCCCGCTGCTTAGATCCGATGGATCGCGATATTTTTCGGGTTTTATTCCTTTATTCCTGGTTATGTGCTGTTCGCTGCGGAGGCTCCAGCCCCGTCTCTCTCTCTTTCTGTCCCTCTCTCTCTCTCTCTTCGTCTCTCTCTCTCTCTCTGACGCGAGGTTTGGGAGGCAGTGCGCATGCGCAGTCACAGAGGGAGACAGGCAAGGCGCGTGTGCAGTACCTTCATGTTTGGTTTATAGACACCTGAGATTTGGATGAAGTATCGCGAGAGCTCATGTCTGTCTGTCTGTCTGTCTGTCTGTCTGATTCTAAACTATCCATATTCACAATATAAATATAAATGAACTTATAGTTTATTAGTAAAGTATTATTCAACAATACAGAATGTTAGATCACTGAGTCAAGTTAACTGGTGGTAATACACAGCCTAGCCTCTGTGAACGGGCATGTTGCTATGGCTACAGTGGCTCCTTTGTTTACTTACCAGTTTACAGAGCCTAGGCTGTGTATTAACACTGGATATTATTTCAGCTCACACACAGTACAGACAGGCAGTGGATCATGAGGAGATATTCACTGACTTCTTGCCCTATCACACACACACACACACACACACACACACACACACACACGCACACACGCGCACACACACACACACACACACACACACACACACACACACACACTGGCCCTGTGATTTATTAAAGGTATTTTTATATGTTTGTGTTTGACATAAACCTTGAACCTTGAACCTCTGGAAAATGTGATTTTCTTTAGCAATAACTCTTCCTCCATTTAGACAGACAGACAGATAGATAGATAGATAGATAGATAGATAGATAGATAGATAGATAGATAGATAGATAGATAGATAGATAGATAGATAGATAGATAGATAGATAGATTAAAACACTCAATTTCAAGTCATAATCTTTATTGTTGTAAATGTTCTGTAGCCAAACCACAGAGTATAATACAGTTCATTATGTTCAACAGATGAAAGAACAAGATAATGCTCTCTGTCTCTGTGTATGTGTGTGTCTCTCTCTCTCTGTCTGTCTATGTGTGTGTGTGTGTGTGTGTGTGTGTCTCTCTCTCTCTCTGTCTCTGTCTCTCTCTCTCTGTCAATTCAATTCAATTCAAATTGGCTTTATTGGCATGAAAGTTACAGTTTTGTACAATATTGCCAAAGCACATCATCAAATTATAATACTAAAAGTAAAAATATTCAACATATAACAACATAACATACAGATGATTACAACAAAACTAAATGAAATGAGACCTGGTGTATTATTATGTCCTAATGTTGTGGCAAGCCGAAATAAATTGTCCTGCGAGGACGGAGCTCTCTTTACGCTCTCCCATAACTATTCTAAATTGCTCTTCAGGGGAGTTCATAACATTTGGTTGTTTTTGGCTGAATCTGTTAAAATGTATTTTGCGGACATTTTTAAATTTGGGGCAGTGCAGGAGGAAGTGCTGCTCTGTCTCGACAGCAGCTTCTCCACACTGCTGGCACAGCCGCTCCTCTTTGGGCAGCCATGTTTTCTTATATCTGCCTGTCTCGATGGCCAGGCTGTGAGCGCTCAGTCTGTACTTTGTCAACATCACTCTGTGTCTAATATCAGTCACTGTGTTCAGGTAGGGGGCCACAGTGTACTGTCTGTTTAGGGCCAGATAACACTGCATTTTGCTCTGTGTTTGTGTTTTTGTGTTCCAATGGGTGAGGTAGGTTTGTTTCTGATGTGTTATCATTTGGTTGAGTCTAATTGATATGTTCTCAGGCTGGTCCTGAGGCAGAGCAGAGGGGGAACCTGTCTGTGGACAGAGCCTCAGGACCAGCTGAGTGAGGGGACTCCTGTTCATCTCTTGGCTTTGCAGGGCTTTGTGCTGGAAGGAGTGGGGGTCACTTTGTTTTAGATGTAGCCAATGTTTAATTGATCTTTTTTGGATTTTTAGTAGTAGTGGATATTGGCCTAATTCAGCTCTGCAGGCATTGTTGGTGGTTATCCTGTGTACCTGCAGAATGCTTTTACAAAATTCGGTGTTTGCAATTTCAATTGGATGTTTTTCCCATTTGTCAAAAAGTTGGTTTGTTTGTGGGCCCCACACTTCACTTCCATAGAGCAGGATGGGTTCAATAATTGCTTGTAGTAGTTTGAGCCAAATTAGAATTGGAATCTGAATGTAAATTTGTCTTTTGATTGCATAAAAAGCCCTGCGTGCTTTCTCTCTCAGTTCATTGACTGCTGGGTTGAAACTTCCAGTGGAACTTATTTTCAGGCCTAAATAGTTATATTCTAAACAGTTTTCTATTGTATGTGTTCCTATTGTGAAGTGCATTGTGTTTCCCAGACATCTCTCTCTGTGTGTATGTATATAGTGTATCTCTTACTGATGTGTGTGTGTGTGTCTGTCTGTCTGTGTGTCTGTCTTTGTCTCTGTGTGTGTCTGTCTGTCTGTGTGTCTGTCTGTCTGTCTGTGTGTCTGTCTGTATAATGTATAATGTATAATATATAATGCACTTCATAGTGTTTAATGCAGCTTATCTCCTATTGGCTGGTTTTGGTCTGTGACAGCAGCGTGACCTTTGACCTTTGACCTGAGGACGATGATGACGAGTATGACATCACAGGTCTGTCATCGCCATCGCCGTCTCCTCGACAACAGGCCCCTCCCACCCCCCCCACCACCTTCTCTCTGAACTCTGCCGACACAAAGTAGTAAATGAACGGGTCAATGCAGCTATTGAACGAGCTAACCGCTAAGCTGACCATATAAGGCATGTATAGATCCTCCCCCGTGCCGTCTTCACTATCGTCCAATGAGCTGTCGGCGTAGGTTAGCAGCAGGAGGATGTTGCTAGGCAGAAAACACACGATGAACACGATTAAAACGAGCACAGTGACGCGTATAGCATGGCCGTAGCGCTTTCCTTCTGCTAGCAACGTGCGCAGAACCGCTACGTGGCAGAACAGCACGGCTAGGAACGGTAGCATGAAGCTAACGGTGAAGAGAACCAGGAAGTAGGGCAGGAAGTAGGTCTGCTGCACTTCCTGCGGTAAAGCGTCGTGACACGTGGTGATGCTCAGGTCGTCAAGGTGATACGTCTGACGGGTCATCAGCAGGGGCAACATGGCGGCTATGACGGACAGCCACACCTGAAACAATATGGGTAATAATAATATATTAAGATAGATAGACAGACGGATAGACAGACGGGTGGATGGATGGATGGATGGATGGATGGATGGATGGATGGATGGATGGATGGATGGATGGATGGATGGATGGATGGATGGATGGATGGATGGATGGATGGATGGATGATGGATGGATGGCTGGATGGATGGATGGATGGATGGATGGATGGATGGATGGATGGATAGATAGATAGATAGATAGATAGATAGATAGATAGATAGATAGATAGATAGATAGACAGACAGACAGACAGACAGACAGACAGACAGACAGACAGATAGATAGATAGATAGATAGATAGATAGATAGATAGATAGATAGATAGATAGACAGACAGACAGACAGACAGACAGACAGACAGATAGATAGATAGATAGATAGATAGATAGATAGATAGATAGATAGATAGATAGATAGATAGATAGATAGATAGATAGATAGATAGATAGATAGATAGATAGATAGATAGACAGACAGACAGACAGATAGATAGATAGATAGATAGATAGATAGATAGATAGATAGATAGATAGACAGACAGACAGACAGACAGACAGACAGACAGACAGACAGACAGACAGACACACACCCACACACACACACACTCACTCACCACTGCAGTCATGTACAGCGATGTCTTGCGGCTGCGTAGAGTCTTAGCTCCAAAGGGATGAACCAGAGCGATGTATCGGTCCAGAGCTACGAAGGCCAGACACAGCACCGAGCCGTACATGTTCCCGTAGAACAGAGCCATCACTACCCGACAGAAGGGCTCCCCTAGGGACAGCACAGGGCAGGACAGGACAGGACAGGACAGGCAGGGTTATCTATATAGCACAATTCAGACCCATTTAAAGTGCTTTACAGGGGCAAGTGTTAGGATAAATAACTCTAATTTTAATGATATTATGCCCCCCCTCATTAATTGGCATTTACCAATATATAATAATTTAAACAATTGATATATTCTTCACATTTGACTTTAATAAATGTTCTCCTTCCAGTCTGGGTGCTTGGACACTAATAGTCAGACACTAAGCCATAAAACTGAAGCTGATTTCCCATGAGATAAGAGACATTCCGAGGCAGAGGATCTGCTAGAACAAAGGGCCTTTAAGCCAAGCACGTCTTACAAACTTTCTCAAGGCTGGGGGAGGAAGGCTTCGATGATCTCTGGTTTCGGTCAAGAAGAAGAACAAGAGGAGGACCCTGAAATCTGCCTGACAACAAGATTTAACCAATCAGTAGACATGTTAGACAATATAATACTCTGATGTAGAGAGAGACTCACTTCTTCTTGCTTTTCTGTCCTGTTAACCTGCCTTGTTAATTTACTAAAATAAATACTGAGGCCTAGATCCGGATTTTTACACCTTCCTCCATGGTCATTTTTCCTTCATAAATAAGGCATTTTTACACGTACCTTTCACAAGATTAAAATCGTTAGCCTCATAGCATAATTGCCTAAATCATATTTACTCTACTCTACTTTTACTCTACATCTACTCTATTCTAAAGTTCTTAAGTTCATTTTTGTTTTGCTCATTGGTTGTCTGTTTGTCCTCTTCCAGTTTTCCCTGGTGGAGACGAGAAGGTGTGGATCCTCTGGCAGCATCTGAAGTCTTCCTGCATCCACACTATTCACACTTTACTTTAGTATTACCATGTAAACATCTGGTCAATGATCAAATTCCTTCGTGATTTCTCTACTTATGACATCTATTGCAGCATGTCCGTCCTGGGAGAGGGATCCCTTACTTTGTCGACTCTCCCTGAGATTTCTTCAAACATTTTTTTTTAATCCCGGTAAAGGTTTTTTTACTGGGAGTTTTTTCTCAGCCGAGCTAAGGGTGTAAGGGCAGGGTGTCATACTGTATGGAATGTAAAGCCCACTGAGGCAAATGCCTATTTGTGATTTTGGGCTTGTTAGAAAAATAACTCTAATTTTAATGATATTATGCCCCCCCCTCATTAATTGGCATTTACCAATATATAATCATTTAAACAATTTGTATATTCTTCACATTTGACTTTAATAAAGGTTCTCACTCAACATTTCTTGGTGCTGTGGAAACTAGGAGGTGAAACAGCTATAAAACTAACCTGATTCTCCCATTGATAAGCAACATTCCTGGGGCCTGATAACGCAAAGGCCTTGTCGGGCCAAGCAAGACGGGGAGCTTAACCCAGTCAATACAGGTCAGCAGGACGTCGGGAGAGACAAGGGGATGATTCTTGAAACCAGATGACAGCAATAAATGCCACTTTGTTTAGAAGATAATAAAACCTCCTTGCTGTAGAGAAGGGACTTCACTTTTTTTTTCTGACTTTCCCTGTCCTGAGAGGCTGCATAACCTGTTCTGTGATATCACTTCATTAAACATCCTCTGAGAACTTGGAAACTTTTCTCCATTTCATTCTTTAATTTTTGCCTTCCATATTTCCAATAAACGAACACGTAATTAACATCCTGTTAAATACATACCCTGCGTTCCATTACCCATACTTCCCTACTATATTTAGTACGCCAGAAAAAGATTTAGGATGTCCCAATACATCCACGTCTATTGAAGTATGTTGAAAATACATAAAAATGCCCCACTGACTCCAATTTCATTTTGGAGTATTCGTCCTTATTCTGGACATTTCTCGACATAATGAAAAAAAAAATTCCTGATCTGATTTTTTCTCTCTCCTGTCTGTGGCCCTAAAACTCTTCTTTAGTATGTAGTGTAGTAAAAAGACTAAAACTCTTCTGTACTTTAGTATGTAGTGTAGTAAAAAGACTAAAACTCTTCTGTACTTTAGTATGTAGTGTAGTAAAGAGAAAGAGTATGTGATTCAGAACGCAGGGCTAATATATACATGATGCTTTTTTTCATTATGTCGAGAAATGTCAAGATTAAAGACAAATACTCCAAAATGCTATTGGAGTTAGTGGGGCATTTATGTATTTTCAGCATACTACAATTGGCGTGCATGTATTGGGCAATCATAAATCTCTTTATGGCATACTAAATAATAGAAAGTATGTGATTCAGACCGCAGGGCTAATATATACATGATGCTTTTTTTCATTATGTCGAGAAATGTCAAGAATAAAGACGAATACTCCAAAATGCTATTGGAGTTAGTGGGGCATTTATGTATTTTCAGCATACTACAATTGACGTGTCGTGCGTGTATTGGGACATCCTAAATCTTTTTCTGGCATACTAAATAGTAGAAAGTATGTGATTCAGAACGCAGGGCTAATATATACTTGATGCTGCGTTCAGGGCCTGTGGGACATGTTACCTAGCAGCCAGGGTTAGGGTTAGTAGTTAGGGTTATTGCTGCATCATGCTTATTACCTAGCAGCCAGTCGTTCCCTTTGAAGTGGTAAACGATCCGGAAGGGAAGCACCAGCAACAACAGCACGTCAGCAACTAGGAAATATACAAACAAGAAGAATATGTTTAGTTAGGAAGTTTATTTAGGTTTAGCTTTTAAAGGAGCTACGAGCAAGTTTAAGATATTCCTGAAACAGTCTCATTTTTCTATCCTGTAAATCCAGACCCATTTTTGAAGTAAAAATGTTTTACATTTTTTTTAAATGTTTTTAAAAAATCAAAAAGAATCCCCCCAAAAATACTAAAAATTACAAAGAAAATTACAAAAGTCGAAAACCAAAAGAAGTAGGGGAGAACGGGGTAATTAGGCACACTTTTTACTCTAGTGAGAATTGCTCATCACCTAAACATCTTTCGATAGTCATTCCTACATTACATTGAAGCTTAAAGTGTTGGCTTGAAATATGTACCCCTCACTTTTTCTATCTTATTGTAATAAAGAAGAAATGAATCATCAAAGACACCCTTACACATTGTGACAACCAACCCCATCAAGTGGTCGGTTGTCATACACTATGGGGTTATTTGTCACAATGTTATCTTAATGGGAATAATCTTGAAAAGAAGGAAAGAAAGTAGAACTAAATTTGAAAGTTTAATTGCATTGTCAAGTTGACAAATAGGCCTACATAACTTACTGTAGCCTTGGCAGCTGGTCTAGTTTGGGATGCACTGGGTTGTTTTGATTGTGTTGCCCTTTTTTCTTTTACATGCTAGCTGCCTTTTCCTGCTCTATTCTTTCCTTCTCTGGGGTGTCAGTGAGGATACAGCTTGACAATTAATTTTGTTATTGGATTCCTTTTCTGGCTGTAGCCTTTGGATAACTTGTGACAACCAACCCCCCCAAAAATGTGACGACCAACCCCAACTTGAATTTTTTGCTAGCATCAGGGCCAACAACCATCTGACAACTGATTCGCTTGCTAA
>CM047512.1:33039094-33041594 GCA_026122265.1 Ammodytes dubius | reverse complement strand
CAAAAACACCTGAATGTGTGTGAATAATAACATGTACTCTCTATTTAACCTATTCTACGCGCTAAAGCTAATGGCGTACTACATACTGCTGTTACGTTATATGTAGTAGGCGTCGGGGTATTGTGTTGGTGAACTGACTTTAACTGTTATTGTGATTATATCCTGAGTCTCGTTCTGACAGCGCGAGTGTGAGTTTGATGTTTTGATGTTTCACTGTTTGCTTCACGTCTTCAGAGATCTGTCCGAATGTTCAGACCAAGTTATGAGTTTAAGGGGGTAGAAGGTTTATTATCTGATGTGTGTGTGTGTGTGTGTGTGTGTGTGTGTGTGTGTGTGTGTGTGTGTGTGTGTGCGTGTGTGTGTGCGTCTGTTTCTGTGTCTTTGTGTGTGTGTGTGTGTGTGTGTGTGTGTGTGTGTGTGTGTGTGTGTGTGTGTGTGTGTGTGTGTGTGTGTGTGTGTGTGTGTGTGTGTGTGTGTGTGTGTGTGGGGCGGAGGGCGGGACTTCCTGTCATTATGACTCATTATGTAGAAATGAACACAAACAAAGTCAGTGAACCAGAGACAATCCCTCTTTACTACACTACATACTAAAGAATAGAAGAGTTTTAGTCTTTTTACTACACTACATACTAAAGTACAGAAGAGTTTTAGTCTCTTTACTACACTACATATTAAAGTACAGAAGAGTTTTAGTCTTTTTACTACACTACATACTAAAGTACAGAAGAGTTTTAGTCTTTTTACTACACTACATACTAAAGTACAGAAGAGTTTTAGTCTCTTTACTACACTACATACTAAAGTACAGAAGAGTTTTAGTCTTTTTACTACACTACATACTAAAGCACAGAAGAGTTTTAGTCTTTTTACTACACTACCTACTAAAGTACAGAAGAGTTTTAGTCTTTTTACTACACTACATACTAAAGCACAGAAGAGTTTTAGTCTTTTTACTACACTACATACTAAAGAATAGAAGAGTTTTTGTCTTTTGCTACACTACATACTAAAGTACAGAAGAGTTTTAGTCTTTTTACTACACTACATACTAAAGCACAGAAGAGTTTTAGTCTTTTTACTACACTACATACTAAAGTACAGAAGAGTTTTAGTCTTTTTACTACACTACATACTAAAGTACAGAAGAGTTTTAGTCTTTTTACTACACTACATACTAAAGCACAGAAGAGTTTTAGTCTTTTTACTACACTACATACTAAAGTACAGAAGAGTTTTAGGGCCACAGACAGGAGAGAGAAAAAATCAGATATGGAAGATTTTTTTTCATTATGTTGAGAAATGTCAAGAATTAAGACGAATACTCCAAATTACTATTGGAGTTAGTGGGGCATTTATGTATTTTCAGCGTACTACAATTGACGTGCATGTATTGGGACACCGTAAATCTTTTTCTGGCATACTAAATAGTAGGGAAGTATGGGGACTGGAACGCAGGGAAAGATCTGTAGCCTGACTGTTGGGTTCATCCAGATTTAATATTTGAGTTACTTCACTGTTTGAAATCAGCAGTGAATTATTCTATTGACATTTTTATATAACATTTATAATATAAGTTTACAAGAGATTCAAGTTATTTTTTCTAGTTTTCAAATGGTAATATTATAGGCTCAGGGGTCACCAACACAGTGCCCGCAAGGACCATATGAGGCGCCCGCAGGCCTGTTCTAAAAAATAGCATAATAATCTGTTTCCACCTTTTTTAAGTCATTGTTGATCATTATTGTGAGAAATCATGAACATGATCAGTGTCTTCACATAGATGAATATCATTAATCATTAATCATTAATATATAACTAAAGGCAAACTGAGCAAATGTGTTATTTCAGAAGAGTGTATCAAACTGGGTGCCCTTCGTATGACTCAGTACCCATGAAGTAGCCCTCAGGTTCAAACAGGTTGGTGACCTCTGGGCTATACAGTAAACCCCTTGTCATTGAATTATGATGGCAAACAAACAACACACTTGTTCATCAATCGTAATGGATGTTAAATGTTCGTAAAGTGGTGCTCTTCTGTGCGTTCCAGTCCCCATACTTCCCTACTATTGAGTATGCCAGAAAAAGATTCAGGATGTCCCAATACATGCACGTCAATTGTAGTATGCTGAAAATACATAATTTTCCACTAACTCCAATAGTAATTTTCAGTATTCGTCTTTATTCTTGACATTTCTCGACATAATGAAAAAAATCTTCCTTATCTGATTTTCTTTTCTCTCCTGTCTGTGGCCCTAAAACTCTTCTGTACTTTAGTATGTAGTGTAGGAAAGAGACTAAAACTCTTCTGTACTTTAGTATGTAGTGTAGTAAAAAGACTAAAACTCTTCTGTACTTTAGTATGTAGTGTAGTAAAAAGACTAAAACTCTTCTGTACTTTAGTATGTAGTGTAGTAAAGAGACTAAAACTCTTCTGTACTTTAGTATGTAGTGTAGTAAAAAGACTAAAACTCTTCAGTACTTTAGTATGTAGTGTAGTAAA
>CM047512.1:33034094-33036594 GCA_026122265.1 Ammodytes dubius | reverse complement strand
TCCATCCAAACCTGGTCAAAGGAACTCAGAAGATCATGAAAGACATGAACTCAAACCAGTCGAATCAACAGAAAACCAACTAAGAGAAGTTATTTCTGGAGAGAACGTAACAGTTTTCGTTTCAAATTTCACGATAGAGAACTGGAAACATCTCGACATCAGTGAGACAGAAAACCCCAAAACTAAAGAGTGTCCCTCTATGAACGATCAGACAAAACCAGATGCTCTTGGTACAGATCGAAGGAACTCAGAATATCCTACAACAAATGAACTTAAACCAGTGGAAACAAAGGACAGAACATTCACAGTTGATTCTCAGGTTGTCCAACTTTACAAGGATCTTCGTTCAAACCAAACAGACGCTCCTCAGCTTCCCTCGGATAACGTAACTGGTTCCATTTCAACGTTAACTCAAAATCTTGACTCTGGTGAAACTGAAAAACCTAATATTAAGGATTTATCCACATCAAACCAGAAGAAAATTGTAATCTGTGAGATAGAAAATTCAGAAACTGACGATTTTCATCTGAGGGAAAAAGCTACTATGAAGGATTATGCTTCTGTGAGCGATCAGACAAACCCAGATGCTCCTGGACCTGATCAGAGGAACCCAGAAGATGCAGCAGGACATGAACCAACACTAGACCACTCCACAGAAAACCAGCTCAGAGAAGATCTTTCCTCAGACGACCAAACTGGTTCCATTTCAAACTTCACTAAACAAATCCACAAAGATCTGGAAATCGGTGAGAGAGAAAATCCAAACACTACAGATGTTCCTCTGACGGAAAAAGCAAAAATGAAGGATTGTGCGTCTATGAAAGATCTACCAAACCCAGACCAACATTCTCCATCCAAACCAGATCCAAGGAATTCAGGAGATCTAGCAGGAAATGACCCGAAACCAGTCGATTCTAATGAAGACCTTTCCTCAGATAACTTAACTTTTCCCACATCAAACTTTACTGAAGAAAACCAGAAAAAAATTGAATTCTGTGAGAGAGACAGTTCAGACACTAAAGCTAATATTAAGGATTGTGCTTCAATGAAGGATCTGACAAACCCAGACCAACATTCTTCATCTAAACCAGATCAGAAGAATCCAGGAAATCTAGCAGGAAATGACCCAAAACCAGTCAATTCTAAGGAAAAAACACTCCCAGGAGATCTTTCCTCAAATAACTTAACTGGTTCCATTTCAAACTTCACGAAACAGAACAGCAAAGATCTAGAAAACGTTCTTGAAGTTACTGAGATCATAAAACCAAAAACTAAAGATTGTCCTTCTATGACATATCTGATAAACCCAGACCAACATCCTCCATCCAAACCAGATCAGAAGAATCCAGAAGATCCAGTAGGACATGAACCAACACCAGACAACTCAGCAAACAGTCTCCCAGAAGATCTTTCCTCAAATAACTTAACTGGTTTAGATTCAAACGCCACTAAACAAAACCACAAAGATCTGGAAATGGGTGAGACAGAAAATCCAAACACTACAGATGTTCCTCTGACGGAAACAGCAGAAATGAAGGATTGTCTTGCTAGGAAAGATCTGACAAACCCAGACCAACGATCTTCATCCATACCAAACTTCACTAAACAAAACCATGAAGATCTTGAGGTTGGAATCTGTGAGTCCAAAGACCTTCATATCATCCAGGACTTCAATGATGTTGAGAGTTTACCGAGCCCTGGAGATCCTCCTCTGACCCCCCTTCCCCGGCCCTCTCTACCCCAGATATCAGCTCCGATCCTGGGGGAGCCGGAGCCTGTCCAGACCCCCTCTGTGGAGGTGGGATCCACAGCCACTGAGACCAAGGTAATGATGCGTACATTTTCATCTCTTTTTTAAAAATCTTTGGTTAAGAGTATTCAAAAAGCTAAAGTTGAGGACGCAAGGATGGACAGACAGACAGACAGACAGACAGACAGACAGACAGACAGACAGAGCCAGCCAGACAGACAGACAAACAGACAGATAACCCTGCTTGTCTGTGCCTTGCATCAGGAGCCCAGGCTGTGTGGGTTTCTCCAGAAGCAGGCGGGTCCCCTGAGGAGCTGGAGACAGAGGTGGTTCAGCTACGAGCAGCTGAGCCACAGACTGAGCTACTACCGCGCGCCGCGGGATGCTACGGCGCTAGGCTACGTGCAGCTAACGCACGCCACCTTCAGCTTCCCTCTCAAGGCCGAGGCAGGAACCTTCCACATCAAGACTCCTGAACGCACATTCATACTGAAGGTTAGTGTGTGTGTGTGTGTGTGTGTGTGTGTGTGTGTGTGTGTGTGTGTGTGTGTGTGTGTGTGTGTGTGTGTGTGTCTGTCTGTGTGTGTGTGTGTGTGTGTGTGTCTGTCTGTCTGTGTGTGTGTGTGTGTGTGTGTGTGTGTGTGTGTGTGTGTGTGTGTGTGTGTCTGTCTGTCTGTGTCTATCTATCTGTCTGTCTGGCCGTGTGTGTTTGCGTGTGTGTGTGTGTGTCTGTGTGCGTGTGTGTGTGTG
>CM047512.1:33019094-33029094 GCA_026122265.1 Ammodytes dubius | reverse complement strand
ACTGTATGGAATGTAAAGCCCACTGAGGCAAATGTCTATTTGTGATTTTGGGCTAAACAAATAAAACTGATTTGATTTGATCATGTGAGCAGGTCAGCTGACGCCGGCTGAAGGCTCCCAGTCTCCCTCTCTGTCAGACGGGGGAACAGGGAGGGGGAAGAAGAGCCGTCGCTCATTCAAGATGGCCGCTCTGCGTAGAGACTCAGCGAGTAACGACAGAACACAACAAGAGAGAGAGAGACTGATGGAGGAGGTCAAGAGCCAGAAGGTAAGAGAGAGAGTCTGTCTGTCTGTCTGAGTGTCTGTCTGTCTGTCTGTCTGAGCGTCTGTCTGTCTGTCTGTCTGTCTGTCTGTCTGTCTGTCTGTCTGTCTGTCTGAGTGTCTGTCTGTCTGTCTGTCTGTCTGTCTGTCTGTTTACACAGAGAGAGACAGAGAGAGAGTCTGTCTGTCTGTCTGTCTGTCTACAGAGAGAGAGAGAGAGACATTTGCAACTTTTTTTAGTTTTTCTGATTTATTTTTGTTTTTTCCGACTTTTTCCCCTTTAGGAGTTGTAATAATATAATGTATTGTTCCATTAGGAGTTAGTATGGATCCTTCACAGCCCTGGTCTGACAGTAATAGGAGTTAGTATGGATAGTATAATGAATTGTATTGTTTCTTTAGGAGTTAGTATGGATCCTACACAGAGCCCTGGACTAACAGTAACACTCATATATATTTATTTATTTATTTATTTATTTATTATTTCTTTCGGACAATTCCACACAATACACAATTTTCTCTTGCAAATATTCATACATCATACTTTGTGTTGTCCGAAGGGAGACGGAAGAAGCCAAAGGCTTATCAGGTCCCGCCCCCATTTTCATCAAATTCGGATTCAGATACACAGTTACTGTTACAGAAAATAAAAATAAAACAAACAAAAAACATTTTTTTTTATATATATATTTATATAGCTATATATATATATATATATATATATATATATATATATATATATATATATATATATATATATATATATATATACATATATATACATATATATACATATATATACATATATATATATATATATATATATATATATATATATATATATACATATATACATATATATATATACACATACTTTTTTTTTTCTTTTTTTTAAGAATCTGCAGTCAATACACAGTCAATTTTAATCTAATTGCTTCAGCTTTTAAGATCAGTTCAGCACAGTTCAGTTTTTCTGTGACAATGCCAATTGTATAAAGTGTGAAGTGGCCTTGTATTTGGCCTGTTCCATTTCTTATCTGGTAGTCTAAACACTTCTGCGTCTGTCTGCTGGCCTGTATTATTCGTTACAATATTGTTATGAAAGTGACATTGACATTGTACTCAGGTTATTAGTCTGTAATTTTCAATAATTTTTGAAACATAATTTGCTTTGAAATTGCGCAAACTGCAACTCCCTGTGACAACTTCATCAAGTCCATTCCACAGCTTAATACCATTTACAGAAATCGAAAAGGATTTAAGTGTGGTACGTATATTTTTCTCAGTGAATTTACCTTTTCTTCTTAAATCATGCGAAACTTCTCTGTCTTCAAACATTACTTGTAAACTGTTAGGAAGGCTTTTTTTTGAAGCCTTGTAAATAATTTGTACTGTGTGGTAATTTACCACATCACGTAATTTGAGAATTCTACCTTCAATAAAGAAGTTATTAGTGTGTGCCCTGTAATTGGCTTGGTAAATAATTCGTACTGCTTTCTTTTGAAGAATCTCCAACGGGTGCAATGTACCTTTGTAAGTGTTTCCCCATATTTCAGCACAGTAATGCAGATGTGGGGAAACTAAACTCCAGTATAATACAAGTAAGGCCTTTTGATTGAAACATTGTTGTGCTTTCCAAAGTATAGAAATTCTCCTGGCTATTTTGCCCCTGAGATGGCTAACTTGTGGTTTCCAGCTTAATTTATCATCAATTATTACCCCTAGGACTTTGTGTTGCTTGACCCTTTGAATATTAACATTAGTAAAGCCAGTAACAGTATATATTATATTGTATTGTTTCTTTAGGAGTTAGTATGGATAGTATCAGGGCCGCTGCTAAGCTTTTGGGTGCCCTAAGCTGAAACAGAAAGAACAGCTTAACGTGTTAGGGTTATCCTACTAACTGCCTTTGCAAAGGAGAGACTGCGCTCTGTGGAGGTGATTGACAGGTGTCCACAGACAGGTGATGGGTGAATTTGGAGGCGGGCTGTCGCGGTGCCCACCCAATCAGAAGCTAGGAATGGTCCTGGTTTAGTAAATACACATATTTTAATTGGCATAAAAAATAAAAAATACATTTTCTCCACTTTTGATTGGGTGGGCAGGGGGCCGCTTGCCATTATGAATCGCCTTTCAAAAACAGCCTGATAAAGCTGGGTCGGCTATAATTAGGGGAAACTAGTTTGTCCGAATTGAGTGATAGGTTACACAATTAAGAAAAAACAACGATGGGCCTGTTCATAACTAATTTATATATTATTTGGAATGTAATGATTATCATAACATTGTTTAAGAAACCTACATTTTGGGGGGCCCCCGGATCATCTCCTTTTTCCTTTGTAAGAAAAAAAAAGAAAAAAAAAAGATGTATGGGAGAGTGGCCTAAGTTGTGCCGGTGGGGAAGTTGTGCCACCCCTTGTTTCTAGAAAACCATAGAAGAAATTGGAAATGTGACCACATATTTAAGAAGAGCCATCCATTTGACTCATCCTGTAAAGAAGGGAGACACAAGGAATAAGATATAAGCACATTTAAGCTAAAAAAACTGTGTTTTGCCTTTCAAAGTAAAATTTCCATGATCAAGGTTTTTTGATTATTGTGTCTGAACAATTATAGACACGTTTGAAAACATTTGACACATGTTTTAGTGTTTTGGTATGCTACACTTTGTGTCTATACAGTTAGCACGATGTCAGCCCTAAATTGCTGCATCATGCTTATTATCCAAAATTCTGGGGTTGGGGTGATTTGTGCCAGAGGGCCTAGGTGAGTTATAAGTAAGTAAGTAAGTAAAATGTATTTATAAAAGCACATTTATGACAGTTTGCACTGTCCAAAGTGCTGTACATAGTGCATTCAGTAGGTAAAAAATGAAGGTAAAATAACAATAACCAAAATAAAAGACGTAAAGCCCATACATCCACATATAAACAAAGATAGTAGTGCAGAAGATAATTAATGGGGAGGAAAAACCAGGGTGTACATATGGGTTTTGAGCCTTGATTTAAAGGCAGAAATGGAGGGGGAATCACATTTGTCAGGTGGCAGTTGGTTCTACAAGGGCGGAGCAGTTAGTGCAAAGTACATTTCTGAGAGTTGTGCCAGTGGCATGGCTGTATACGCTGGTCACCAAAAGAAAGTGATTGTCTACAGTAGCTCAGAAGAGAGTGACATCTCAATTCCACTTAACGACACCACTGATGAGAGTTCAGATGGCCAGAAAGATGATGATGGTGACTTTGTCATTGTGAGCTTTGCAGGTAAAACCATTAGATCTGCTAGGCCTTGTTTAAGAAAATTATCCTTCAATATTTGTAAAATATTTACTTTATTTACTTTAAATACACCTTAAATAAGTGATTGTCTAATGGATTTGTCTTGCATTACAGTTTATGAGATATATATATCAATGGCACAATTTACCCTATGGTATTCTCTCCAACCGCACAACTTAGACCACACCGGGGGCAAGTTGTGCAACAAGACAACAGTTTATTCCAGATCCAAAGTTTTTATTGCCAGGGATGCACAACACCCTGAAATATATGTTCATATTTGAGTTGGAGACATAACTGTCAAGGCCTCACTTTAAAATCACTTTGAGTAAAAAGTGGCACAACTTAGGCCACTCTCCCCTATATATGTAAAACAAATTTTTTTTGGGCTCTGCGTACCCTGCGTATAGGGAGCGGCGGCCCTGGACAGACAGACAGACAGACAGACAGACAGACAGACAGACAGACAGACAGACAGACAGACAGACAGACAGACAGACAGACTCTTCATCAACCTCACAGGTTACATCACTTTAAAAGATGTGCTGAGTTGACACAGTGAAGACATCAGATAACATCAGTTTGCTGCTCAGCTTCTACTTTATTGTGACGTACAGCAGAGAATGATTCACTTTAGGGTTGAGACTAGTTAGTTTGACTTTAAAGCTGAGTGTGTGTTTAGCTGCAGCCAGCAGACTGAAGGTAACATCTTAACCAGCAGAGAATCATTTCTCTACACCAACAGCTGTTTGACAGAAGACTTTACACACTGTCAGACTCTATATGTCTGTTTCTATTGAGAGATTATGGGCCCTACTTTCCTGCTGGCACATATCAAGCAGCACTGTCTTTGCATCGGTTTAGTCATTTCCCTGATTTCTGTTCTTAACTTGGTCATAAATCCAGATGCATTGGTTATGTATATTAATATTTGGGATGTTACAGATATGAGTTGTTATTCCAGTGCTGGTGGATTGTGCCTGACTATAAGGCCCAGAGTGAGATTACATGTTTAACAAGAGAAAAGAAAAATCACAAGACATGAGCTGATATTCTGCTGTACGTTTGTCCTGGAGAATTAGTGCCTAGGACGAATCATCATGCTGATGGCCTTCAGGGAGTAGTCATAACGCTTCCATTGGTACCAATCGATCCCAACAGCAAAGAGAGTCCCATCAGCCCCCCAACGGTAGACCCCGTTCGGATTTGTCTGGTGACACTTGTGGTACCAGAACGCCCCCAGGTATGATTTGGCACAGTTCCCTGACCAAGTGTCCTGGTCTTTGTCGAAGGTGGAGAACTTCATTCCGTTGTGAAGAGTCAGGGCGTCTCCTAGAGAAACACAACATGAAGCAGCGTGTTTAATCTTGACATTAATAGTAACACTGTGATGACTACAATGCTGCCACTCTAAAGACTGTTCTACTAGAACTGTGACTAGGACCAGCGTGGCGCCTTCACCTAGTGACGTAGTCTAAAGGCTCTGTCTGTGACTGCAGAGTAGAGATCAATAGATATCTGATATTATCTTGTTCACATTAAGACTGGTTGAATATTTTGATCCTTCAGATATATATTCCTACTGCTGCGGCCTCCTCCTCACCTGCTTTTCTTTTTTTTGGCATTTTTATGCTTTATTGATAGTGTAGAGACAGAGTTGAAATGGGGCAGAGAGGGGAGTGACATGCAGAGAACGACCGCGGGCGGGAATCGGGCCCGGCCCGGGGGGGGGGTGGAGGGACGCCCTACCAACTGAGCTAAGGGCGCCCCTCGCCTGCTTTTCTAGTTCTATGTCTCACAGACGCTCACCTGCCCCTCCATTGGTGAATCCAGACACACGCAGAGTGTATCCGTACCGCTCCGCTCCAACGTCGAAAAAGGAGTAAAGAGCGAACGCTTTCTTCCCCTCAAAGTCCTCCATGTCCACCCGCAGCTCGTGGTTTCCATAACGCGTCAACTGGTGGATGTTCTCCAGACCTGAACACACACACACACACACACACACACACACACACACACACACACACACACACACACACACACACACACACACACACACACATTTTAAAATTTTTACATTTTGTTTAGAACTGTACATTCTTATGGGGGCGCCCTTATCTCAGTTGGTAGGGCGCCCCCCCCCCCCCCCCCCCATGGGCCCTTAGCTCAGTTGGTAGGGCATCCCCCCCCCCCCCCATGGGCCCTTAGCTCAGTTGGTAGGGCGTCCCCCCCATGGGCCTCGGGCAGCAGCCGACTCGGGTTCGATTCCAGCCCGCGGTCGTTCTCTG
This sequence comes from Ammodytes dubius, assembly GCA_026122265.1. Classification (NCBI taxonomy): domain Eukaryota; kingdom Metazoa; phylum Chordata; class Actinopteri; order Uranoscopiformes; family Ammodytidae; genus Ammodytes; species Ammodytes dubius. The sequence continues at coordinate 33,023,270 of CM047512.1, read as the reverse complement.
CATGTCACTCCCCTCTCTGCCCCATTTCAACTCTGTCTCTGTCAAAGAACTGTACATTCTTAATTTAATATTCTTTGACATTCCCTATAGAAATATCCTTCAGACTAAACTCAAGTTATTCTCTCGTCGAAAGTGACTCGATGAGTGGATCATTGTTTTGTTTCTCTTTTGCACATACACACAGGTGACTCAATAATCGCTCCTACCAGTATCTTGGCATGCTTGCTACTGTATCTTGGTTTCACCACCATATCTTGTTGTGCCTGTGAGCTAGCCAACAATGCTTGATTCAAAATACAATATCTGTTTTGCAAATCGCTTATAAAAGCTAACTTCATATAATGAATTTGTTGGAGCAGAAACAGAGTTTAATGTTTGGACTGTATGAACAGTGTCATACTTACATATTGAGTCAGTACAGAGTTGAAATGGGGAGAGAGAGAGAGAGAGAGAGAGAGAGAGAGAGAGAGAGAGAGAGAGAGCGAGAGAGAGAGAGAGAGAGAGAGAGAGAGAGAGAGAGAGAGAGAGAGAGAGAGATGACCTGCAGTAAAGGTCCACGGGTCGGATTCTGCAACGAAGGCCAGAGTCAATATGGTACACACTCTATCCATTTTTTTTAAATTTCTCACCGAGCCAGTACTCCCCAGCAGCGTTCCCGAAGCCCCTCTTGTATTGATCCCAGGGCCTGTAGAAGTTCACTGTGCCATCAATCCTCCTCTGGAACACCTGCGGGGGATTTCAAGAAGTGGGTTTTGAGGCGACTCGGAGTTTGTTCGCTCTGAGTTAGTGGAAACTCTGGGTTTTCTGTTTCCTTTAAACCTGCAGTGTGTAGAATATTGGGTTATATTTCCCAGCAGATTTTGTAGAAAATAATTATAATATCCATAAGTACGTTTAATTTAGTGCATAATAGCTGAAAAAAAAGTTTTGAATTATTATTTTTTTCCCATAGAAAGAGTCTCATATATGTCCATATTTCTGCATATTTTGGACCAAGGCCTAGTGCCGCCATCTTGAAAGTGTCATAGTTGGAATGTCATCAGGTGCATTGTTTAAAATTTAGAATTGTTCTTGTCCTTGAAGGCCACTGTAGCTTCTGTTATTATTCAAAAGGGGTGGGGTTACCCAGGGAGTGTTGCATTCTAGAACTTTGTAGATGATGTCATATTACACACTGCACCTTTAATTTGCATTGATGAGACAAACTCACCGTCCAGCTCCCTCCAGCTGACTCCATGTCACAGTACACCTGCAACAAACACATTCATCACAAAACAGTCAATTCAAGTGGGGCGCTCATGGTGTAGTGGTTAGAGCGTCCCCCCATAGAGTCTCTGTCCTCTTCACAGCAGACCCGGGTTAGAATCCAGCCCGGGTCGTTCTCTGCATGTCATTCCCCTCTCTATCTGTCTGTCTGTCTGTCTGTCTGTCTGTCTGTCTGTCTGTCTGTCTGTCTGTCTGTCTGTCTGTCTGTCTGTCTGTCTGTCTGTCTGTCTGTCTGTCTATCTATCTGTCTGTCTGTCTGTCTGTCTGTCCTCTTCACAGCAGACCCGGGTTAGAATCCAGCCCGGGTCGTTCTCTGCATGTCATTCCCTTCTCTGTCTGTCTGTCTGTCTGTCTGTCTGTCTGTCTGTCTGTCTGTCTGTCCTCTTCACAGCAGACCTGGGTTAGAATCCAGCCCGGGTCGTTCTCTGCATGTCATTCCCCTCTCTGACACATTTCATCTCTCTCTCTCTCTCTCTGCACTATCGATAAAGCCTTAGAAATGTATCTTAACAAAAAAGGTCAGTGCATTCAAACATGCTGTAAGCGTTACTTTAAATAGCGTTGCTGCTACACTAACAACATCTCTAGTAACTACAGTGAATGGTTGTGCACTAGAGGATGAAGTTTAGGCAAGGCAAGTTTATTTATACAGCACAATTCAGACACAAGGCCACCCAAAGTGCTTTACAGGGGCAAGATTAGAATACATAAAACACATTATAAAACAACCAGTGTACCTGTACAGCAGATGTGGGCCCAATGGGATAGATGGTGTACACTCCACTGGGGCTCTTAGTGTCTCTGCTGTGGATGACACTGCAGTCGCCAGGCAGACTGCGCCGGTAGCAGCTGATCAACACTGGAGCCATGAGGAGGAGGACTAACAGCAGCTGGAACAGAGCAGAGGTTTAGAGGTTTAGATGTTGAGATGTTGAGATGTTGAGATGGGGAAAGATCAGAAGCTTGAATGAATGAATGAAAAACTTACTTTGTAAATATTACTGTGATGTCAGTAAAAGACATCACAGTAATATTTAAAAAGTAAGTTTTTATTTTTAACCCTATATTTCTCTTTCTGTGATATCACAGAAAGAGAAATATAGGGTTAAAAAAACACTCTTTCTGCCTTTTCTCAGGCTGAACAGATTTCAATTTTTTTTGCACATTTATACTACATATCTCAGAATCTCAGATCTCAGAATTCAATACACCTTCATATTCCCACCGGTGAAGTAGGCCTTTAAGTAGAAACGCACAGAGGGGGTGCGTCCCCCGTAACAGTAAACTTGCGAACTTCGGCTGGCCTCTGCCTCTCGTTGCAGACGGCTGGTCAGCCTCCCGCAGTGCAGCAGGCAGTGTAGTGGTCTACACTAGCTAGCTAGCTAACAAGCTAACGTTAGCTAGCTGCTGATAGCATGGAACTATCTGCCTAGTTGACTGCTGATAGCCCACCCTGTTTATTTCCAATGTATAGTGGCATAATAGTTAACACTGCTGCTGCATCATGAGTAGTGAGTCCTACAAAAAAACACTCCAAAAGGTGATACGTTTTCAATGTGCAGAAAGTTTTGAACAATAAAGTAGAATAAATATTTGAATGCAATACAGAATGCCTCAGTGCCTTACTGATTTATATTCCATTAGATGTGTGTAAATGGGAGCTAGTTGTCTTCTCCTTAACATGTCCACCATAAATAAATACACAAGACAGAAATTACTGCATAAAAATTAACCAGAATGCACAAAATGAAGTGTTTGAACCTCAAATTTTTCAGGGGACTACTCCCAGACCCCCGCTTTTAATGTGTGTTCCCCAATGTTGAAATGAAACCTAGCCCTTCATTTATTAATTAAAATGTGTTAATTATACATTACTGGATGCAGACCAATACATGTAAACTGTAAAGACGCAAAGACGCTGGCCATTGAAATTATTTCAGTTTTTTAAATGTTTTCCTTCGGCGGCCCTCGGTCCAATGTTGGGTTCCTAAATTGGCCCTCAGCTATCAAAAGTTTGAGAACCCCTGCTTTAACCCTATTACCCCCTAACCCTATTACCCCTTTAACCCCTGATCTAGATTAATTACAGGAAATTGTGAGATGAATTAGTTAATTTTTTTAATCTATATTTGTTTCCTAATTTACCTTTATTTTAATCTAATTTAATTCTGTGACTTCACGTCGACTGATGGGCATCACAAGCGCTTTGAGTGTGAGAAAAGCGCTATATATAAATCAATATTATTATTATAAGCATTTAAAAGAACCCGTTAGCATACAGAGATAAAACACAGAAACTTGTAAACTTTAGGGGGCGCCCTTAGCTCAGTTGGTAGGGCATCTCCCCCAATGGGCCTCGGCCAGCAGCGGACCCGGGTTCGATTCCAGCCCGTGGTCGTTCTCTGCATGTCACTCCCCTCTCTGCCCCATTTCAACTCTGTCTCTACACTATCAATAAAGCATAAAAATGCCAAAAAAAATATCTTAAAAAAAATAAAAGAAACATGTAAACTTTACCTTCATTGTCAGAGATCTGCTGAAGTTACTGGTTTAAAATCCTGATGTCAGTCTGTCTGGATCGCTGATCAGCCGTTTTTATTTCCTAAAAAATGAATTCAAACTTCAGTTTTCAGTTCTTTGTTCATGTGCAGATTCAGAACAGATTAAAAACTGGACCGTTCTGCGTCTTCACTTTACAATCCAGACAAACATCATCACAAGAGTCAAAGAAAACTCCTGAGAGACTGGACAGTGACAGTGACAACATCCCCCAAGACTGTATCAGACTTGACGATCAGATTTACAACTATACAACCTGCTTCTCACAGTGCTGCTGTGGGCATTAATACAACCTCAGCTTGATAGTGATCAATGCACTCGCTGCTGAAACCAGTTCTACACACTCAGCTG
>CM047512.1:33011594-33014094 GCA_026122265.1 Ammodytes dubius | reverse complement strand
TATGGATCCTGCACAGAGCCCTAACAGTAGTATGGATCCTTTAGGAGTTAGTATGGATCCTGCACAGAGCCCTAACAGTAGTATGTATCCTTTAGGAGTTAGTATGGATCCTGCACAGAGCCCTGGACTAACAGTAGTATGTATCCTTTAGGAGTTAGTATGGACTAACAGTAGTATGCATCCTACAGGAGTTAGTATGGATCCTTCACAGAGCCCTAACAGTAGTATGCATCCTTTAGGAGTTAGTATGGATCCTGCACAGAGCCCTGGAGTCGTCTCAGATGGAGAAGCGTTCTGTCTCTGCGTTTGTGTCGGCGCCGGGTGACGAGGCGCGACTGGAGCTGCTGCGTCACGGGCAACGCATGACCTCCGACCTCACGGAGAGGTTACATCATTCCAACATGGCCGCCAGCGACCTCACGGAGAGGTTACATCACTCTGAGAGGGCGACCGAGGAGATGGAGAAGGAACTAAGAACGCTGAGAGAGAGAGACCTGGCCAAGCAAGAGGTGAGACAGGCAGACACACACACACACACACACACACACACACACACACACACACACACACTTTAGCTGTGTCTCAATTAAGGGGCCGCATCCTTCTAAGGACGCCGTCTACGCGGTCTATGAAGGCGACTGTGTCTCAGTTGGTAGAGCGGGTCGGCTGATGATCAAAGGGTTGGAGGTTCGATCCCCGCCCTGCCACCTGTGTCATAGTTGTTGTGTCCTTGGGCAAGACACTTAACCCACCTTTCCTTGTGTGAATGTCGATAGTTAGCCTGCTATCGGTGTACAAATGTGTGTGTGAATGGTAACGTGGGAAAGGAAAACAGGTCTCCCTTGAAAAAGAGTCTCCGGTCTCAATGGGATTTACCTGTAGAAATAAAGGTTAAAAAAAAAAAAAAAAAAAGGCCATAGCCTGTGAAGGCCGATTCGAACGGAGGAAAAAAGAAAAAGAAGTTGCCTACCAGACGAAAAGAAAAAAAAAGTACAAGAAAAAAAGAAAGGAAGATAAAAGTTAAGAAGATGGAGCAACACGTTGCTGTTTTGTTATTTTTTATTTTATTTTATGCCATCTCTGAAAAAAACGCAATGAATCTTGGGATATGTTGGGCCGCGAAGGATACATCTGATGCAGCCTTCAAAACCGTTAAACGAAGGCTGCATTTCTCGGCCGCATATGAGGAGCCTTGCAAGGAGCCTTGCAAATGGGACAACCTTTGCGCGCCGCTATGACGCAATCGGTCTTCAAATGCAGCCTTCGTAGACCGCAACCCCTGAAATGAGACACAGCTACAGGGATGTCAGAGATTCTACTGGAGGTTAACTTGATGATGTCACTATTTCCTGTGTCAGGTGATCATGAAACTGTCCAATCAGCTGTCGGCATGTCTGTCTGACCCGCCCCCACCTCCACCGAGCCAGGAGACGGACAGGCTGAGGGAGGAGATACACAACCTCAAGGTGAACACACACACACACACACAGAGCACAGACACACACAGAGCACACACACACACACACAGAGCACACACACACACACACACACACACACAGACAGACAGACACACGCACGCACGCACGCACACACACAGACAGACAGACAGACGCACACACACACAGCACAGAGATATGCACACACACACACACATACGCACACACACACACACACACACAGTCACACACAGAGCACAGAGATACGCACACACACACACACACACAGACACACACACACACACACACACACACACAGAAGACCTCAAAGTGAACACAACTTATTTTACAACTTTTTCGTGATTTTTTTTTAAACAGTTGACTTTTTCTTCCTAAAAACATCCTGAAAGTGCATTTTGAAGTGTTGTCTGACCCTGTGTGTGTGTGTGTGTGTGTGTGTGTGTGTGTGTGTGTGCGTGTGTGTGTGTGCAGGATGACTTGTCGGCCTACAGAACTCAGAACCAGTTCCTGAACTCTGAGCTGTACCAGCTGACCCGACTGTGGAGGAGAAGCTCAGAGCAGGAGAAGAGCCTCATGGTGAAGGTGTGTGTGCCATGGACTTAAACGTGACGTGATCAGTTAACCTCGGATTACCTCCCAGATGAACTGATTCAATTATTAAGCTATTAACTATCTACCAAAACATTGTATTACTTTTATTGTATGATAATTTACATTTACATAATATGATGTTGATATCAAACACACTAACTAAAAAACTAAATAAATTGGGGGGGCCCCCCTGGCAGTCGGGACCCTAAGCAACCGCTCATTCGCTTATGCCTCGGGCCGGCTCTGCTGACCAGTGACCACTATAAGCGGGTGGGTAACTTGGAGGCAGGCTGTCCTGCCCACCCAATAATACAATTAGAAGCAATGCATGGTAATGGTATATTCTTTAGTATTCATTAATTGTCTGAATTTTATTTGACATTTTCTTGGACAGCGAATGAACAGGTCCGTCCGATAGTGGGTCTGGACTTCCACCTAAAAAAAAAAAAAAA
>CM047512.1:32976594-33001594 GCA_026122265.1 Ammodytes dubius | reverse complement strand
CACACGGCCTCGCGTGACATCACACATCGTCAGAGATTCACTTCAGATGTGTTTACTGTCTCTGAGGTAAGGAAACATACTTCCCTGAATTTGAAAGAACAAAACTTTATTAGTTTTTGGTATTTTATTTCTTTAAATAATTCCTTGTTGTGTTTAATGAGTTAACTTTAAAATGGGCTACAAGTGACCATTAGTTTGTCTGTCTATCTAACCTACAGCTGACTGCTTTCTCTCTGTCCCTCCAAATCGCCTTTAGCCTAAATTGAATAAAAGCTGTTTCATTGTTGTTATTGTTGACACCAAACTGCTTTCCTACGTGTGTTGTGAAATAAAATTATGTCAGGGGTTTAAAATGAACGCGTGCGTGAGGTGCAGTCACTTTTCCCTGCCTCAGCGATACAATCTGCTTTATATTTACGCCTGTAAGGCATGAACAGAGACCGTTATTAATACGCATGTGACGAACCGTGTAGTTTGTCTCTTTCTGTTACATGCTCCTCAAAGAGCATTGTAATGAATGTTTAAAGTTTGTTATGATCTTGCAAAACATTTTAAAGTAATATATGAATAGAAAGTATACAACCTTACAATATGTCATAGACAGTTACAGCAGCACCCTGAAAACAGGTTAGGTAAAGTAACCAAGGGTAAAACTCACAAAGTATTTGATCAACAAGTCAAATCTGAAGTTAGATTAAAGTATCAGCAGTGAATGAAACACTTCACATGAAGTCTTCACCTTCTGCTGTCTCATGAAGGACATTCTGCTCTTAATAATAGTAGTAAACGTTGCATTTCCCCGTGTAATATCAGTAGTAGTGTGATTGTATTGTCTACTGTATAGGTTGTATACAGGCTGCTGTACGTCACTCTGCATGGTCTGTTTCTGGCTCTAATCTTCCTCTTCTGCTCTGTAGAAACCATGTGGCGCCATCTGCTGGACGTCAGCTGTATTACATTCCACTAACTCCAAACTCATTACACTGACGGCCATCTCCATAAGGTGACACTATGCAGAGAAGTGATTTGGATTCGGTCTATTTAGCTTTCATAACATCTCTTCTTTCATAGGATAGTATACTACTACTAAGCCTATCATTTTACATCTTTAAAAAAAAAAATTCCCACAGGGATCAATAAAGTATCTCTGATTCTGATCAAAGGTCCAACATGTACATTCAGGTGTTTATTTGACTAAACCTTGTCTGTTTGCGTCTGTATATTTCTCCTATACAACCATCTTTAACGGACATTATCTCAACATTAGTTTTTTGTTTTTTTCTAGAACTTAAATCTCAACTGCTAAAGTGTTTACCGTATTTTCCGCACTATAAGCCGCACTGGACTATAAGCCGCAGGTGTTATAATGTTTAATTACCATATGTAAGAGTTCGTGCACAGAGGGGATTGTCGGGAAAGAGATGGCTGCTTGAGGAAGCTCCCATTTATTAAAATTTCAATAAACAAGTTGCATATTTGCATAACGTATTCAAGAAAAAAAGAGTAAAAAAGCATGGGCTGTAGTTGTAACAAAAAAAAAAGCCTAAGTCATCATTTAAAATAAGAAGGGCAGCAACAAAATGATTGTCCTACAATTTAAATACATATAAATAACTCACCAAAGCAGTAGACTTAGGGTGTATTCACACATGCCGTGTTTAGTTCGGTTGAAACAAACTCAGATGCACTTCTGCCTTCGGTGCGCATCTTGTGTGTGAATACAGCAATCGCACTCGGGTGCGGACCAAACAAACGCTCCGAGACCCAGCTGAAGAGGTAGTCTCGGTGCGCTTCAAAACGCACTCTGCTGCAGTTCGTTTGTGGTGTGAATTTGGCCGGACTCGATCCGACCCAATTGCAGGAGGCACTGTGATTTTTATTTATTTTCTTTTTTAATAAATCGCAGTCATCTTCACATTATGGGAAAGTTTTGTTGTCGCCGTTGTTGGGAAGATTAGTTGTGGTTTGACCGGGAGCCCCAAGCGAAAATATTACAGTTGATAATGACGCGTACACATGCTGATATGTTCAGCGATCAGATGGAGAGGAGCGTCTCCGCACAGTGCCAACAGGTTCACGCTGCGCAAAAAGTGCGTGTTTTTATTTTTATTCCCAACGGGACCGTCAATACTATCCCCGTGTCAGTTTGGAGCTGAACTGCGCCGACCCAGCTGATACACAGCTTAATCAGCTGAGTGTCAGCTTGAGCCTATTCTTCTCGCGAGCCGCGCGTCCAGCACCAAAAATACAGTAAAAATGATGTTTCACATCGTAGGCTACAAGCCACATAACGTGTCATTGACATGGGGCTACATATTATAACCATATGAAACAACAATAATTTTATGTTTTTCTTCTTTATTTATAGGTTAGATGTAGGCCTTTTTATTATTTTTAACCCCATATTATATCAATGATAAATTCGCAGTTTTCACTTCGTGCTTCCTGCTTCTCCCACCCCAGAATGTCTGTCCAATGAATGAATGATCTCAGATCACGTGTGGTTTTGCTTCGTAATGCTGGTTCACTTGCAAAAGGGGCAATATGAAAGTGGACCACACCAAACAAAACAAATCTAAACTCTATTTGGTCTGGACCAAAGCAAGTGAACTAACGGACTTTCCATGTGTGAATACACCCTCAAGTTGTATATCCAACCGCGTAATGGCTACAGACACTAAAAAAAACAAAAAACTATTTTCCTCATCCACCAATCGAGTTCATTTGAAACGAGGAGTCGATTACTAACGCCCATCCCTAGTAGCTACAGAACATATACTGTGCTGTGTAATAACAAGGTCGAAAAATGGGGAAAAAGTCGCGGCTTGTAGTCCGAAAAGTACGGTACATCCACCAAACTTTCCATAATCATTCTTAGCACAAGTATTAAGGTTATAACAGAAGTATATGTTCAGATGGTATTAATTGTCTGATTTAGGATGACGATTGAGATGTAGATGTGGGATCAAACCCCGGCGCTGGAAACCTGAGGTATATGACACAAGAATGTGTATATGTGTGTGTGTTTGTATGTGTGCTTGTGTGTGTCTGTGTGTGTGTGTGTCTGTGTCTATGTGTGTGTTTGCATGTGTGCTTGTGTGTGTGTGTGTGTATGTGTGCTTGTGTGTGTCTGTGTGTGTGTTTGTGTGTCTGTGTGTGTGTTCGTTCAAGCCAAACTAAATAACCTAAAACAAAACTGTAAAACATTTCAAACCGGGCGACTGTGTCTCAGGTGGTAGAGCGGGTTGGCCGATGATTAAAGGGTTGGAGGTTCGATCCCCGCCCTGCCACCTGTGTCATAGTTGTTGTGTCCTTGGGCAAGGCACTTCACCCACCTTGCCTCGTGTGAATGTCGATAGTTTGCCTGCTATCGGTGTGTGAATGGTAACGTGTAAATGGGAACAGGTCTCCCTTGCAAAAGAGTCTTCGGACTCAATGGGATTTACCTGTAGAAATATAGGTTTAAAAAAAAAAAAAAAAAAAAAAACACCCGGCTGTGTTTCCCGTCATAAATTTCAATTTCCATTTCCAACTGGAACCTTCAAGGGAACAGAAGACAGGTAAATCCAGGTGTGTGGAGCTCACTGGCTTGATGAAAGCCAGTGGTTTAGGCATTTTATTTTGTCTTGCTACTCTACCTTTATTGTGAACAATTGTTTTTAATGCAAATTAACAGAACACATTTACAAAGCATATTGCAATAAAAATGTCCCCCTAACCCATGTGTGAGGTGGTAGCCAGCAGCCACTCTTTATTTTTTTGGCAAATCTATCGGTTACGTCAACGTTCAGCTTTATGAAACAACAACGTGTGGACTCTCTCAGGCTGTCTTTAGTTTAAACCCGATCTGTGCTGTGACTCTCTGTGAAGAAACAGCTGAGTTGGTTCTGGATCAGTGGTTTAGTTTTCACTTCTATTATCTCTCTTTTAAATATAGAAATCTGCCTGTGTTTGTTTTATGATCTGAGGATGAAGCTAGACTCAACCAATTCTTTAATTTAATACAGAACTGTGAGCGACTTTGTCATTTTGATTGAACATCTTTTACATGTTTTTTTTATTATTTCTTTGTTTCCTAGAATCTTCCAAAAACTACCCAGTCCAACCAGTTAGACTACACACAGCCACACTCAACCGTGCTTGCACGTGCGCACGCACACACACACATAAAAAAACGGTTTAATCGATTATTTAGAGCCGCTTTCAAACACAAACGTTATTTGGGAAACTCTCCTGTGTTGAAACTGACAGGACAGAGATGAGCTCAGTCTGATCTGGGGTCAGAGGTTCAATACTGACTTTTATTAATGAGGAGGGAAAGATAGAGGGGAGTCTGGCACTAGGACCCAGCAGAGATCACCTGAGAGGCAGCAGCTGAGCGGCTGAGAGCTCTCACCTGCTGCATTCCAGGGCGGCTGAGCAGGAAGGAAGCTGTTTTTAAATGCATGTGGTTTGATTTGATCAGCCTTTACTGTATAAACCACAGGCTGAGAGTATGTCAGGTGTGGAATGCAGGAAAACCAGGTTTCTGTTTTCTGTCTTGACGCTAGTTTTATCAAAAGGGGGGGCAGAGAGAAGGAGGTTTAATAGTTAAAAGCACAGAGCCAGAAACAGGCTTATTTTGACCCAACTTCTGATGTTGAAGTCGGTTTGATGTGCGACTAAATCCTGTCACATTTTGCAACAGAACACATTCAGCATATTACTATTAAAAAATGTCCCCTTTTTCTTTAGTTTCTGATGTTGAACCTGATCTGTGCTGTGACTGTGTGAAGAAACAGCTGAGTTGGTTCTAGATCAGTGATTTGGTTTTCACTTCTATAATCTCTCTTTTAAAATATAAATGTTTTATGACTGATCTGGATGGATAGACACACCCACACTCAACCGCACATGCGCACACACCCACCCACACACACACACACACACACACACACACACACACACACACACACACACACACCACACACACACACTCTCTGACTCACAGTTGAAGGATAAGAAGCTGCGTCTCTTCATATTTCCTCCACAGCTGAGGACAGAGCAGACACACTGAGGAAGGCCACGGCTCAAAGATCGGTAAGTGGAGCTCTGATTGGCTGGAATGTTCAGAGTGACATCAGTGATTGTTGCTGTTGGAGAAACGGTTTAATCGATTTCTTTGAGCCGCTTTCAAACACAAACGTTATTTCTGGAAACTCTCCTGTGTGGGATTGACTGTTAACGCTTGTGAGGACGAGATGTAAGGGTTTAAGATTAACCCTCGCCAGATGTGGGTAACTTTAACCTTAAGCGAGTAAAGTTATTGACACCACTGCCACTTTTGAAAGATGTGTGCTCTGTCGACTTTTCTAGTGACTAATAAACTTGTGTCACCACCAGTAATGCCTGGGACACGGCTTTATACATTAAAAAACACTATTTTGTTAGAGTTGCTTTCAAACACAAACGTTATTTCTGGAAACTCTCCTGTGTGGGTTTGAATGTTGACACTGTGATGAATAAGATGAGCCCAGTCTAATCTGGGGTCAGAGGTGCAATACTGTATATTCAATACAGTCAAAACTATTATTAATGAGGAGGGAGGGCTCAAAATGAACACTCGCCAGATGCGGGTAAATTTAGCCTTAGGAGAGTACGTTTTTGAGGCCACTTTGGCTGGTGAAGGATGTGTGCTCTGCCGACTTTTCTAGTGACTAATAAACTAGTGTAAGCCCAGCACTAGATGAGTTAGTTATTGAGACCACCCATCGTCAGGACTTTTTTTTAATGAGGAGGGAAAGATAGAGGGGAGTCTGGCACTAGGACCCAGCAGAGATCACCTGAGAGGCAGCAGCTGAGCGGCTGAGAGCTCTCACCTGCTGCATTCCAGGGCGGCTGTTTTAAATTCTTGTGGTTTGATTTGATCAGCCTTTACTGTATAAACCACAGGCTGAGAGTACGTCAGGTGTGGAATGCAGGAAAACCACTTTTCACGTTTCTGTTTTCTGTCTGACGCTAGTTTTATCAAAAGGGGGGGGGGGGGCAGAGAGAAGGAGGGGTAAATAGTTAAAAGCACAGAGCCAGAAACAGGCTGATTTTGTCCCAACTCCTGATGTCGGAGTTAGTTTGATGTGCGACTAAATCCTGTCACATTTTGCAACAGAACACATTCAGCATATTACTATTAAAAATGTCCCCTTTTTCTTTAGTTTCAGATGTCAAACCCGATCTGTGCTGTGACCGTGTGAAGAAACAGCTGAGTTGGTTCTGGATCAGCGGTTTGGTTTTCACTTCTATTATTTCTCTTTTAAAATATAAAATACTTTTTGTTTTATGACTGATCTGGATGGATAGACACACCCACACTCAACCGCACATGCGCACACCCACACACACACACACACACACACACACACACACACACTCTGACTCACAGTTGAAGGATAAGAAGCTGTGTCTCTTCATATTTCCTCCACAGCTCGGCTGAGGACAGAGCAGCGCTGCACACTGATGAAGGTCACGGCTCAAAGTTCGGTAAGTGGAACTCTGCAAGCGGGCAACCAGTTTGAATCGATTCATTAAAACCATTTTGTTTGAGCCGCTTTCAAACATAGATGTTATTTGGGAAACTCTGGGATTGACTGTTGAAACTGAATGATGATGAAGAAGATGATATCAGTTTTTAATGAGGAGGCAGGGCTCAAAATTAACACTTGCCACTCGACATGTGCAGGTAAATATAGCCTCAGGAAGTTATTGAGACTTGCCGCCACTTTGGCTGGTGAAATATGTGCGCTCTGCTGGCTTTTCTTGTGTCTAATAAACTCGTGTCACCACTGGTAATCCCCCGGACACGGCTCTCTACATTAAAAACACTATTTTGAGCCTAGTCTGATCTGTGGTCAGAGGTTCAATACAGTCTGGATATTTATTAATGAGGAGCAAAAGGTAGATGGCCGCCTGGCACTAGGACCCAGCAGAGATCACCTGAGAGGCAGCAGCTGAGCGGCCTCTGCTCTCACCTGCTGCATTCCAGGGCGGTGGTTTTAAATTCATGTGGTTTGATTTGATCAGCCTTTACTGTAAAAACAACAAGCTGAGAGTACGTCAGGGGTGGAATGCAGGAAAACCAGTTTTTCTGTCCGACGCTAGTTTTATCAAAGGGGGGGGGGGGGGCAGAGAGAAGGAGGTTTTAATAGTTAAAATCACAGAGCCAGAAACCGGCTTATTTTGCAACATTTTATAATTAACAGAACACATTCACAAAGCATATTGCTATAAAAAAAATGTCCCCTTTTTCTGTAGTTTCTGACGTTAAACCCGATCTGTGACTTTCTGTGAAGAAACAGCTTCTATTCACTTCTATTATCTCTCTTTTAAATATAAAAGACTGTTTGTTTTACAACTGATCTAAGGATGAATCCACACACCCACACTCAACTGCACATGCGTGCACACACACACACACACACACACACACACACACACACACACACACACACACACACACACACACACACTCTGACTCACAGTTGAAGGATAAGAAGCTGCGTCTCTTCATATTTCCTCCACAGCTCGGCTGAGGACAGAGCAGACACACTGAGGAAGGCCACGGCTCATAGTTCGGTAAGTGGAGCTCTGATTGGTTGGAATGTTCAGAGTGGAGCTCTGATTGGTTGGAATGTTCAGAGTGACATCAGTGATTGTTGCTGTTGGAGAAAGGGTCGAATCGATTCGTTAGAGCAGCTTTTAAACACAAAGTTATTTGGGTAACTCTGGGATTGACTGTTGAAACAGAATGAATATAAAGATGATATCAGTTTTAATGAGGAGGCAGGGCTCAAAATTAACACTTGCCACTCGACAGACGCGGGTACGTTTAGCAAAGTAAGTTATTGAGACCGGCCGCCACTTTGGCTGGTGAAAGATGTGAAGAAGCTCTGCTGGCTTTTCTAGTGTCTAATAAACTCGTGTCACCACTGGTAATCCCCCGGACACGGCTCTCTACATTAAAAACACTATTTTCAGCTTGGTCTGATCTGTGGTCAGAGGTTCAATACAGTGAAGAGCGAAAGATAGAGGGGAGTCTGGCACTAGGACCCAGCAGAGATCACCTGAGAGGCAGCAGCTGAGCGGCCTCTGCTCTCACCTGCATTCCAGGCCGGTGGTTTTATTGTTATACAATTTATTATGGCTATCCCATTTATATATAGCATTGTGAATATATTTTCTTAGATATGACACCAACAGCTCCACTCAGTTTAGTGTTTCTAGTGCTGAGGTGAATGTCCCAAAGCTTGATAGGTTTCCTCCAATCAGAGCTCTGTGTGTTTGTCATGTGACTGAGGGGAATGATGTAATATGATGTGTGACTCTCCCAGCAGGTGTGTGTGTGAAGGTGTGGGCCCTGCTATGGATCAGAGTGAGGACAGAGAGGAGGGAGGGGAACATGGCGGCCAGACCAAAGCTCACAGGTGACATGAGGATCTCTAACTGTCCATGACTCAAATCACTGCACCATCATTATTCACTCTCAAAGCTGTGTGTGTGTGTGTGTGTGTGTGTGTGTGTGTGTGTGTGTGTGTGTGTGTGTGTGTGTGTGTGTGTGTGTGTGTGTGTGTGTGTGTGTGTGTGTGTGTGTGTGTGTGTGTGTGTGTGTGTGTGTGTGTGTGTGTGTGTGTGTGTGTGTGTGTGTGTGTGTGTGTGTGTGTGTGTGTGTGTGTGTGTGTGTGTGTGTTGTTCAACAGTCCATACCCCCATAGACCTCGACTCAGCTGTTTGTCTTTCTTAAGTGACCGGTCAAAAACTTTAATTAATTTTCAAGGACAACAACCGTCTGCTGCAGAGAGGTAAACTGTTCATAACATTTAAATATCACTGCTTCATGTTTTAACTGTTTATTTTCAGTACGATTCTGACATGTGAAAGCTGCTCAGTGTAACTCCTGTGTTCTGGGTGCAGTGCAGATTATTGACTGTGTTTCCTGTGTTTCTATCAGGAGGAAGCCAGAAACACCAGAGCCCAGCTGTTTGTCCATGAAGAGTGATGCGTCTAAGAGTAGTCCTTTATTATTCAAAGATGGATGTCCATCTGTTGATCTAAGGTAAGGATTTAAAACTTACAAAGAATAAAACCCTGTGAGAAATCCAGTTTCTAAACCTTATATGGAAGATCTGTGAACACTAAAGCCTTTCCACTGAGGTACAGTTCTCTTCGGTACTTTGAGTGGCCTTGTATCTGAATTGTGCTACGTATATAAATAAACTTGCCTTGCCTTCGGTACCGAATGCAATTATCTGTGTTTCCACTCTGAAGGGAGAATAACTGATTGACGTTCTCCACTGCAGCGCTCTGCATTCTGTGTTAAAAAGATTGAACATAAACATTTATCTTTTTGTTTCAGAGTCCAGCAGCAGAGACCAGACTCTCCTGAACCCAGCTGTCTGTCCTTGAAGAGCGACATGTCGAAGGATCATTTCTATGATTTTAAAGGAAGACCTGCAACTGCTGATCAGATGTAAGCTGTGACTGAAAGAGTTGAGTCAAATTAACTTGTAGGGGAGAACGGGGTAAGTAGGCACACTTTTTACTCTAGTGAGAATTGCTCATCACCAAAACATCTGTCAATAGCCATTCCTACATTAAATTGAAGCTTAAGGTGTTGGCTAGAAATGTGTGTCTCTCTTTTTTTCCAACTTATTGTAATGAAGAAGTAATTTACCATCAAAGACACTCTGACACATTGTGACAACCAACCCCATCAAGGGGTCGGTTGTCTTACACTATGGGGTTGTTTGTCACAATGTTATCTTAATGGGAAAAATCTTAAAAAGAAGGCAAGGAGGCAGAACCAAATTTGAATGTTTAATTGCATTGTCAAGTTGACAAATAGGCCTACATAACGTTCTGTAGCCTTGGCAGCTGGTCTAGTTTGGGATGCACTGGGTTGTTTTGATTTTGTTGCCCTTTTTTCTTTTGCTTGCTAGCTGCCTTTTCCTGCTCTATTCTTTCCTTCTCTGGGGTGTCAGTGAGGATACAGCTTGACAATTTCTTTCGTTATTGGGTTCCTTTTCTGGCTGCAGCCTTGAGATAACATGTGACAACCAACCCCCCAAAAAATTTGACGACCAACCCCAACTTGAATTTCTTGCTAGCATCAAGGCCAACAACCATCTGACAACTAATTAGCTTGCTAACCACAATCTAAACTATAGTTTACCCTTCACACTTTCTGAGGGTAACAAGTGTTTTGTTATAAACCCATTGTGTAAAAGCCTAGAAGAAAAATACTGAGAAGTAAAATATTTTGAATTTGACATGAAAAACACAAAACATCCTCTCACCTGAAATGCAGCAGTCTAACTCCAAGGAAGTCTATGTATGTGACCTCTGATCCCAATTCTGGACCTTTTTTATATCAACATTTCAGAGCTAGCGCGCTCTGGTGGCGAGATATAACGAATGTGACATCCAACCCATGTGACGAATTACCCCGTTCTCCCCTACATGATGCGCCCGTCAGTTTAAAATGGTTCTGATTTACTAACATACACACAGTGGTTAGGAACAAAACCGGCTGGTACGCACGTGTCATAAATCCGACATGATATTGCGTAATCATAGTTTTTTTTGGCGGCAAGTAAGAACGTTTCCACGCCCTTATTAGTAAATGAGGGCCAATGGTTTTACTAATTCATCTTTATATTATTTTCACCTTGGTTCAGTTATATTCTCACATGTGAAAGCTGCTCAGTGTAACTACTGTGTTCTGGGTGCAGTGCAGATTGTTGACTGTTTCCTGTGTTTCTATCAGGAGGAAGCTGGAGCCCAGCTGTTTGTCCATGAAGAGTGATGCGTCTAAGAGTAGTCCTTTATTATTCAAAGATGGACGTCCGTCTGTTGATCAAAGGTAAGGATTTAAAACTTACAAAGAATAAAACCCTGTGAGAAATCCAGTTTTTAAAACTTATATTGAAGATCTGTGAACACTAAAGCTTTGTTTCCACCGAGGTACAGTTCTGTTCGGTAACTTTAACCCCAGACATGAGCTCATTCTTTATTCCTCCACAGAGTCGACCAGGAGATCTCAGAGGTTCCCAGTGGCCGGTCTGACCAGCAGCATAAAACACACCTGGACTCAATATGCAGGGTCTGTACATGAACAACTACTTTCCATCTGTTCTGTTCACAACAACCTCCATGTTTAACTGTTTAGACCAGTGGACTGTCAGTCTGTCCAACATGGATCTGATGTTTGCTTCATGATTTTAGTTTGATGGTGTCGTTCATATAATATTCTGTTCCAGCTGCTGGAGGAAAACATTGTCACGTTTGTGAAGAACGAGCTGAAGAAGATGCAGAAGCTTCTGAGTCCAGATTACCCAGAATGCTTAGAGGGTCAGAGTGAGGATGAGGAGCAGAGCAGCAGCAGAGAGGCATTTCTGAAGATCACACTGGACTTCCTGAGGAGCATGAAGCAGGAGGAGCTGGCTGACCTTCTGTGGAGCAGTAAGAGGATTTATCTAAAGGTTTAACATGAACATGGGACATCTACTAAAGTCTCCAGAGATGGAGGGACACATCTTTATGTGCATTCATATATTATCATGAATCACTTATTGATATTATTATTTTTTAAAGATTAGGAGAGAGAGAGAGAGAGAGACAGAGAGAGAGAGACAGAGAGAGAGAGAGAGAGAGAGAGAGAGACAGAGAGAGACCCCACAGGTCGGATTTGACTGCAACGAAGGCCGAAGCCAATATGGCGTACCATATTCTCTATCCACAACGCTCTTGACTTGTTTGTCTGTTCATTCAGGAACCATGGCTCCAATGTGTCAGCGTGAACTAAAGTCCAACCTGCAGAAGAAGTTCCAGTGTGTGTTTGAGGGGATCGCTAAAGCAGGAAACCCAACCCTTCTGAATCAGATCTACACAGAGCTCTACATTACAGAGGGAGGGACTGGAGGGGTCAATGATGAACATGAGGTCAGACAGATTGAAACAGCATCCAGGAACCCACAAAGACCAGAAACAACCATCAGACAAGAAGACATCTTTAAAGTCTCACCTGGAAGAGATGAACCAAGCAGAACAGTGATGACAAAGGGAGTGGCTGGCATTGGGAAAACAGTCTCAACACAGAAGTTCACTCTAGACTGGGCTGAAGACAAAACCAACCAGGACATACAGTTCACATTTCCATTCACTTTCAGAGAGCTGAATGTACTGAAAGAGAAAAAGTTCAGCTTGGTGGAACTTGTTCATCATTTCTTTAGTGAAACCAAAGCAGCAGGAATCTGCAGTTTTGAAGAGTTCCAGGTTGTGTTCATCTTTGACGGTCTGGATGAGTGTCGACTTCCTCTGGACTTCCAAAACAATGAGATCCTGACTGATGTGACAGAGTCCACCTCAGTGGATGTGCTGCTGACAAACCTCATCAGGGGGAAACTGCTTCCCTCTGCTCGCCTCTGGATAACCACACGACCTGCAGCAGCCAATCAGATCCCTCCTGAATGTGCTGGCATGGTGACAGAGGTCAGAGGGTTCACTGACCCACAGAAGGAGGAGTACTTCAGGAAGAGATTCAGAGATGAGGAGCAGGCCAGCAGAATCATCTCCCACATCAAGACATCACGAAGCCTCCACATCATGTGCCACATCCCAGTCTTCTGCTGGATCACTGCTACAGTTCTGGAGGATGTGTTGAAGACAGGAGAGGAAGGAGAGCTGCCCAAGACCCTGACTGAGATGTACATCCACTTCCTGGTGGTTCAGGCCAAACTGAAGAACATCAAGTATGATGGAGGAGCTGAGACAGATCCACACTGGAGTCCAGAGAGCAGGAAGATGATCGAGTCTCTGGGAAAACTGGCTTTTGAGCAGCTGCAGAAAGGAAACCTGATCTTCTATGAATCAGACCTGACAGAGTGTGGCATCGATATCACAGCAGCCTCAGTGGTCTCAGGAGTGTTCACACAGATCTTTAAAGAGGAGAGAGGACTGTACCAGGACAAGGTGTTCTGCTTCGTCCATCTGAGCGTTCAGGAGTTTCTGGCTGCTCTTCATGTCCATCTGACATTCATTAACTCTGGAGTCAATCTGATGGCAGAAGAACGAACAACCTCCGATGAATCTGCAGAGACACAGTTCTACCAGAGTGCTGTGGACAAGGCCTTAGAGAGTCCAAATGGACACCTGGACTTGTTCCTCCGCTTCCTCCTGGGTCTTTCACTGCCGACCAATCAGAGTCTCCTGAGAGGTCTGCTGACACAGACAGACAGATGCTTACAGACCAATCAGAAAACAGTCGAGTACATCAAGAAGAAGATCAGTGGGAAAATCTCTCCAGAGAAAAGCATCAATCTGTTCCACTGTCTGAATGAACTGAATGATAGTTCTCTAGTGGAACAGATCCAACTGAATTCAGGACGTCTCTCCGCAAAGAAACTGTCTCCTGCTCAGTGGTCCGCTCTGGTCTTCATCTTACTGACATCAGGAAAAGATCTGGACGTGTTTGACCTGAAGAAATACTCTGCTTCAGAGGAGGCTCTTCTGAGGCTGCTGCCAGTGGTCAAAGCCTCCAACAAAGCTCTGTACGTAGGGTTTATTCATCTGTAAATAATATTTTAAAAAGATAAAGTTGAAAATGTATTACTTTTCCCTTACTGTTGTCTCTCCAGGCTGAGTGGCTGTAGCCTCTCAGAGAGAAGCTGTGAAGCTCTGGCCTCAGTTCTCAGCTCCTCCTCTAGTCTGAGAGAGCTGGACCTGAGTAACAACGACCTGCAGGATTCAGGAGTGAAGGATCTGTCTGCTGCACTGCAGAGTCCACACTGTAAACTGGAAACTCTCAGGTCAGATTATCAACCAGTGCAACTGATGACCATTAAACATCTGATATATACTGTATGTGTTTACATGAAATTAACCTGTGTAGGATTGTGTCTGCTACAATGATTTATCAAAGTATCTTTAAGCTCTAGACTGCGGCCAAATGCTTGCATTTTGCGACCAGTTTTTGAAATAAAAAAGTGTAAGTAGGGGAGAACGGGGATGGTAGACACACGTTTACTCTACTGTGAATTGCTCATCATCAAAACATATTTCAATAGTCATTCCTACATTAAATTGAAGCTTAAGGTGTTGGCTTGTAATGTGTACCCATCTCATTTTCCAATTTATTGTATTAAAGAAGTAGTTAACCATCAAAGACACCCTGACACATTGTGACAACCAACCCCATCAAGGGGATGGTTGTCACACACTATGGGGTTGTTTGTCATACTGTTATCTTAATGGGAAAAATCTTAAAAAGAAGGCAAGAAAGCAGAACCACATTTGAAAATGTAATTGCATTGTCAAGTTGGCAAACAGGCCTACATAACTTAATGCATCTCAACTCCAAATGAGCAAGAAAGACTTACAGGAAAACCCATATTCAGACCAGCCATGTAACAACGTAAAGAACAAAACAAATAGGTCTAACAATAATAGCCTTCTCAACTAGGCTACACACATTCACTATCTAAGTCACAGTGATGGCAAATGTAGGGTCTGCTCACTCCAACTAGTGCCTTACACTACACGACTTTTCACACGATTTGACAGTCGCGGACAATCTTCCAATGTCGGACTGAAATCACAGAAGTCGTGCTGGAGTTGTGGCGCGTGCCCGTAATCTCAGTCGTTTGGTGTATGGTGGTCTTCTGACCCGATTTCAGCCAGTCTTCTTCCCGTCTTGTCGTTCCGACATTATCAAACAGGTTTGATATTATCGCTAGTCTTAGGGGGTTGGCTCAAGCGAAATTACGTAAACACTGTCACACTCTCTCCACTGCACCAAACATGATGCAGGAGGAGCGGCATTAGTCGTGACCTTTGTCCGCCTGTGAGGCACTTATTTCGGACACTTTTTCCTAGCAGCCTGGGCTGGAGACCCAGGCTGACAGCCGCGCAAACCTTAACACTTTACCGTCAAATACAGGGTTAGGAGTTAAAGTTATTGGGGGACGAGACCAGCAAATAAAGCTGGTCAAATAACTAAAGGAAGTCCCCCGCTCGGAATATTGAATTAACTTTTTTTCAATTAAATATAATCACAATCGCGTTTGCAGTTTTAAACGTGACCATGCATGACACAAAGTAGGGATCGACCGATATGGTTTTTTCATGGCCGATACCGATTATCGGTAGTCAAGGGGGCCGATAACCGATATTTGGAGCCGATATTAATTTGCAGAAAAAGGGAAAATATTGGCGTCAAAATTTTGAATAATACAAACTAGTGTACATTTCACTTGGTCTCATTTCACGTTGTTTTTTTAAAAACCTCCACGCCGCACTTCGCTGTGTAGTATTAGCTGCCATTGCAAATCAAAAGTGAAACTTACATGTTACATGGCGTAATGCCCGGTGGTCCCAACATTTATCACTGGTGATAAATGTTTATCACTGGGGATTCTCTGCTTATTAGCGCTACTTGGAAGACACCATTTAATTCTTACTGCAGCCCATTATGTATTAAGGATATTTATGGGGAAAAAAAGGCACGTATGTGCTTCACATATATGCTTCATATTTACACTTAACGGTGTGTGTGAGCGCAGTGCTTGCACTGCTGATTGGCTGTTATCCGTCGTGGCTCTGCGTGTAACCAATCAGATGGTGCTGTGGGTGGGACAATGCTGGAGACTGCTGCGTAGTAGTGCGGCTGCATCAGAGCCAAAATAACCCAGTTTTAAATTGATCTCTCAACATATCTCAACAATTGTCAACAATTTCCCCCCGGGGATTATTAAAGTTTTCTCAATCTCAATCTCAATCTATCTCTTATAAAATAATAAAGAAATCGGCCGTCGGATAGAAAATAAAAAAATTAAAAATAAAATAAAAAAAATGGCCGATGCCGATATGCGTCAAAATGCTGAATATCGGCGCCGATAATCGGCCCGGCTGATAATCGGTCGATCCCTAACACAAAGCCTACGTGATAAGGGCATATAGTTGTTTATACACCCAGTCCATTTTACCTGCTAAAAAACGTTTTATTTGACTGAAATCACTTTTAATCCCTCGTAGCAGGATCGGAAATGATATTTACTTTTTTTAAATTAAATAATCACAATCGCGTTTGCGGAAATAATATTAATCTCAAAAGGAATCTAGTTGTAGTCTTGCAATATGAGACCCCCTGTCTTTTCAAAATCTCACTCTGTGACTGAGAACTAATGACTAATTGTCTTCAGTTGTGAGTTGATTGTCTTTAGATGTGAGAGGGTTTCAGTCTTCAGTCTTTTCAAAGTCTTTTAAAAGTCCTCTAGTGTAAGCCCAGCATAAGCAGAGCTTGCCCACTGGTTGCACATACAACACTTCTCCCATACCTCCCCTGAACGGGTGCTGGAGGACGTTTCCATACAAACCAAACACAAACTATCCTCTTCATCTGATGAAGATTCCTCCTCCTGTCTCTTTCTCTTCTGTTTCTTCTTTCCCAGCTGGGGTGGAGTGTATTTTCTAGATGACCTTAAAGTGTCATTATTTATTTATTATCTATCACTTTGTTTTACATAAAATACATTTAAAAAATTACTTTATTTCTTGGGAAATGGATGTAGGCCTACATTTTGTTACGTTCAAACATGTGTAAGTCAAACATTTTTTTTTATAGCTCTGAGAACAGAGGGAGTTGAAGTTCACAATGTGGAACAGTGATTTATTTTATATAAATAAAGTTGAGCACAAAAAATGCAGTTCCAAAGAGACAGAGAGTGGAGTGGGCTCCCCCTGCTGGTGAAACGATGCTGTTACATTTAAACCATCTGACCAAAGAAAGACTGTGTTCCAGTCCCCATCCCTCCCTGCTATTTAGTTTGGTAGAACCAGATTTAGTTTGTCCCAATACATGATGTCAGATGCAGCATGCTGAAAAATACCCAGATGTCCTACTACATCCGGTGGTGATTTTTAGTGTTGAAACCAGCAGCCTTATGAAGGTTATGACCCACAATCCACTGCAGCAGAAGTTACATCACATGGACTGAGCCTCCCAGTGAAAACAACCAGTGCTGCTACAGCATTATTAGTTAGTCATGATTCCTAATAAAAAACAAAACACTCCAAACGTTTTTATTGTGCAGAAACTTTTAAACAATCCAGGAATATAAATATTGTGGTTCAATACAGAATGCCTGAGGGCCTTAATGCTTTATATTTGTGTCACTGGAAGCCTGTTGTCTTTTCCTTAACAGAAGATAAGACATCCATTTCCAGCATAAATAAAGAAGGCAGAAATGAGAGCATAAAGATTCACCAATTTGCGCAAAATGTATAAGGTGCTCCGAGGAACTTTTAGTTTGTTAATTCTAGCGCCCCTTTGGGGGGCGCTAGAATTACTATATAAAAATTGAATTCTTTGCAATTATGGTTTTGTTTGACGTTACATGTTATTTATGATCATCGAAGGAAAAATTAGACGGTTTGTGAAATATCTAAACGTTCCTCGTAGCACCTTTAATTTACTTTACGGGTTTGAAGTTCAAATTGGTCCCCCTTATAATTTGCCCCCCTCCCATCATTGAAATGAAACTTACGCCCTTGTACACAGTAGTAGGTTGTGCGTTGGTATTTCTTTCTGTATTTTTACATTCCATTTATTTCATCCTGTTGAAGTATTGTGTTCTCCAGCCTTTGAGGAAATTGAGTGTTTCTGTAACAGAATAGAAGCTGAGCTCTAGCTTTGAGCCTGGCCGCCTTTATTACACGTGAAGAAATGTAACATCATGTAACCCATATAGAATTATAGGGGTACTAAACCCTTGTATGTTAGAGCGCTTAACACTGTGTAATTGCAGTAGCAGAAAATGTTACGTGTGCACCCCACGTTTGCAAGGGGTCACGTTTAGCCGTAACACCTTTCATACGGCAGGTAAACAGCATCGAGCAAATGGTCCTGGTATAAAACGCCATAAAACAGTGTTCAAACCTTTATTAATCCAGTCATAAATATCCCCATGGTGTTAATGAGGTCATAAAGATAGATAGATTTATTTTTATTTATTTATTTGTTTATTTAGCAGGGACAACGCACAGCTCATTAGCAGTACCAGAGTTAGCTATAAGCTACTTTTTATCTGTAGTCCCTGGGCAGGAAACAGAGGATCAAAAGGGAAACCTAACACTGAAGTATAAAAACATTGATGAAGATTGATGTAGATATTTTAACAAGAAGATGAATTAGAAAACGTATGACTTTTCCCTTACTGTTGTCTCTCCAGGCTGAGTGGCTGTAACCTCTCAGAGAGAAGCTGTGAAGCTCTGGCCTCAGTTCTCAGCTCCTCCTCTAGTCTGAGAGAGCTGGACCTGAGTATCAACGACCTTCAGGATTCAGGAGTGAAGCATCTGTCTGCTGCACTGAAGAGCCCACACTGTAAACTGGAAACTCTCAGGTCAGATTATCAACAAGTTCAACTGATGGCCATTTAACATCTGATTTATATTAGTTCATAACAAGTTAACTTGTGTAGTTTTGTGTCTGCTACAATAATTTCTCTTTTATAAGGTGTAGATTTCAGGGGCAATGCAGGGGATATGTCCCCCTTAATATATAGGAGAGGTACATTTGTCCCCCTCAAAAATATATTAAAGACAGACAACCCCTTTCTCCCCAAAATATGTAAAAAATAAATAAATAAACATTTATATGTCCTTTAGAACTGTAACTTTACGAGTCCCAACCATTTCAGACACTCCTAGAGTGGACCATATCATGTTAACCTAGCCGGCTGGCATTGCGGTTGCTTCTGACTAGCCTCCAGATGCCAATGCACACAGAATAGTAATAGAAGAAGCTAGCTTTGTTTAGCGCAATATACTACACTTTATTACCGTCAGGTTTCAGAATTAGATTGTCACTTGTCTAAAGATGAATGCCAACATTATATAGTTTCTTACTTTTTTCTTAAATAACAGTTTAGCTAACTAGCTTGCTAGCTAGCTGATAGTGCACCCTTTTCATTTCCTATGCAGTGTTTTCCTGTGAAATATTTTTAGGCCCAGTGGCAAGAGCTAACGGAGTATGCACATGTACCAACGTTTTTCACATGATACACGATTTTTGGTTGGTCATTTCAGTGTAAAACACTTAAAAGGGCCTGAGAACTGCATTATGTTTATGTCATCAGGAACCTGAATGTTCTCATCGTTTAAAGAAAAAAAAATTTTATAAAAGGAAATGGTGTATGAAATTAAAATAAAATGCAGGAAAGGAAGTGTTTAACGCTCTGGGGAGGACAATCCGACCACTTATGATGAGCCCCCTGCCCTTTTTAAAACAAAACCTTTGCCCTTGAGTTTATAAAAACACAGATGGTGTGTGTGTGTGTTTTATGTGTGTGTGTGTGTGTGTGTGTGTGTGTGTGTGTGTGTGTGTGTGTTTGTGTGTAGTCTGTCAGGTTGTCTGATCACAGAGGAAGGCTGTACTTCTCTGGCCTCAGCTCTGAGCTCCAACCCCTCCCATCTGAGAGAGCTGGACCTGAGCTACAACCATCCAGGAGCCTCAGGAGTGGAGCTACTGTCTGCTGGACGGGACGGTCCCCTCTGGAGACTGGACACTCTCAGGTATGAAGAGGCTGCTGTCAGTCTGATAGAGGAGGAAGAGCTGGAGACAGTTTCTCATATGACCCTGACACACCTGGGGTTTGTCTATCTCCATTTTGACTTAGCCCAGTCTGGCATGGGTTCACATTTCATGGCACAAATATTACACTCACCAGATGCAGGTACATTTAGTCCAAGCGAGTAGTAAGGGTAATTGAGACCACACACCACTTTGGCTGGTGAAAGATGCTCTGCCGGCTATTCTAGAAACTAATAAACTTGTGTCACCGCCGGTAATGCACGGCTTTCTACATCAAAAAACACAATCTAGGTGGACTCTAGGAGCAGATGCACGAGAGAAGGCTCCCAGTCTACTTTTTGCTATGAATATTTGGGCATTAATCCCAAAAAATATGAAAAACCTTTAGCTGGAAAATGTTGTTCTTCTACTTGATAAATTAAAATGAGTGTGATGTGTGTTACAAGCAACGGAAAATAATTCTGATCGGCCAAAATTGTTATCTTTAGTGTTTACAGGTCATAGATTGTCTATAAGTTGCATACAATGCAACAATAAGTAAGGATCGGAGTTTCCTCCTGTTTAGGCTAACTTCTGTTATTTTATTTTTCTTGATAGCCTAAACAGGAGGAAACACCGAAACTTTCATTCTTATTCGGTCTGGTTACTACCGCTTACGTCCGCACCGGATGTGGCTGTGACGACATAGTCGGGAGAATTCTGAACGGAGTAAATTGGGGGGGAGGGGTGGGGGTTTCAGAAAGGGGGAGAGTGAGAAAAGGAGAGATTGTTATTTTTTTTATATATTTTGGCAGTCTCTAGGCACACCGTGGACCCATGGATATGTTAGAACACATTTAAAAAGTGCATTTAGGATTCCCCCTTCCAGTCTGGAAGTTGGGGGATGGTTGAAGAGAAGAGAGAGCAGCACCACCACTCCGTTTTGTGGGGTGAGGAGAAGAGAGAGAGCTGTAACCACTTCACTAGCTATTATCAAAAGCAGCATAAGACTTCTGACCAATAACAGAAGAGAAAGGGGGGCAAACCCTGGCTTGGCTGGCTCAGCACCCCACTGGATTGAAAGGTGTGAATTCACAAACAAATGCTTGGCTTAAGGCAGAGGAATGTTTCGGGCTTTTGACGACCATCATTCTGCTGTTGAGTCAGAATCAATTGAATCACCTCAGAATAAAGTATCAATGAATGAACCTATGTACACATACACTACATATCCATAGTAATTGTTCTACATTTATTACTGCACACACTCGGATATACTATTGATTGAGAATCTCACATGAGACCATGCTAGGTAATGATCGAACATTACATCTTGACTCAGTTTGTCTCGTTACCTCAGCCCAGCATGGCAAGGGTTATTGAAATGTAATGCTGAGAGAGGATGTGCTGGTCTGATCCCCCCCCTCTCCTTTCAGGGTGGAGCCTGCTGGAGTCCAATGGCTGACACCAGGTCTGAGGAAGTGTAAGTGTGTTTTATAATGTTTATAATTATCAAACTGTCAATCAATGAACAGATGATGGATTAATAACTGCTGCTGTGTTGTGTCTTTTTCTCTCCATCAGATTCCTGTGAACTCACACTGGACACAAACACAGTACACAGAAAGATTAAACTGTCTGACAACAACATGAAGGTGACACTGGTGGAGGAGGATCAGCCATATCTGGATCATCCAGAGAGATTTGAGAGCTATTGGCCTCAGCTGCTGTGTAGTAATGTTCTGACTGGTCGCCGTTACTGGGAGGTTGTGTTGAGAGGAAGAGTTGATATAATAGTGAGTTACAGAGGAATCAGGAGGAAAGGAGGCACTAAAGACTGTGTGTTTGGAGGGAATGATCAGTCCTGGAGTCTGTACTGTGAGGATCGTGGTTACACTGTCCGTCACAATAACAGAGAAACATCCATCCTTTTCTCTCACAGAGTATCATCACACTCTAACAGATTCACACGCATCTCCTTACCCTCTGTCTCTCACAGAGTAGCAGTGTATGTGGACTGTCCTGCTGGCTCTCTGTCCTTCTACAAAGTCTCCACTGACTCACTGATCCACATCCACACCTTCAACACCACATTCACTGAACCTCTGTATGTTGGATTTGGGTTTGGGCTCTGGTTTGGTGACTCAGTGTCTCTGTGTCGTCTGTAGGAGGGAGAGTCTGAACAGGATCACAGTTACAGAAATCTTTCAGGTTTATGTAACGAATGAATCAGTTCATTTACTGATTTAATTGATTGAGGAAAATGATTATAGAGTTTGGTGAATATGGAATTGAGCCATTATTATGGCTGAATATATAGTTTCCAGTTAGAGAGCAGCACAAGAAAGCACGCGTTTCAGGTTCAGATCGTGTGTGTGTGTGTGTGTGTGTGTGTGTGTGTGTGTACTACTTGCTCTGTGTGTTTTGTTCCGTTTATTTGTATCTTTTACAATAGCCTCGTTCGACTTGGAGCCGTCTTGCTCAGACCTGCGCAACTATGACGCGCACAACAAAAATGCTGCAAAAATGCTGTGCGCTCAGCAAGACGAGCGCCATAATTGCGCAGGTCTTAGCAAGACTGCGACATGTCGAACGAGGCTAATATTGTTTTCAATCCTTCTTGAATGGGGGTCCACTGGATTGGTGTGTAGCAGTAGTGCCCTCTACTGAACCCCTGCATACTGGAGGGGTGAACCCCACATATTGCCAGTCTGGTGAAGATTGTTTCTGGTGTGAATTTGTGACTTCATTCTGAGTTTGGTCATATGACAAATACATTGTTTCCTTCACATTGATAAAGAACGCTTTCCGTTTCCATTTGAAAAGCTTCTGTGATGTAATATACTCTGTTGAGCCCTCTGAATTATGGGTTATATTTTGCTAGCTTGATTGTTATGTTGAAAAAGCTAAAGAGCTCTTTACGGTGCAGAGCTAATGGCTGTGAGAGCTTACTGTGTTTACTCTGTTATCGCTAGAACAATAAACGGTTGGTGCCAAAGTGTGATGTATTTTATGCCCTTTTTGCTTGATATTGTGCTTTTCATCCGTTAAGCATTTTGTAACTGTATTTTGAAAAGTAAATAAGTATAAAAATAAAGGTTGTATTGATTATTGATTATTTATGACTTTTGAATTCTATCACCCAAAGTTTATAAAGATGGTTCAACAAACACAGTTCAACTCTTTGAATGATGAGCTCATGTTGCTAGGGAACTACTTGTTGCTAAGGACAATGCTTTTTACATTCTTAACTAAGGGTGTATTCACACATGCCGTGTTTAATTCGGTTGAAACGAACTCAGATGCACTTCCACCTTCGGTGTGCATCTTTCAGACAGGTGTGAATACAGCAATCGCACTCGGGGGCGGACCAAACAAACGCTCCGAGACCCAGCTGAAGAGGTGGTCTCGATGCGCTTCCATACGCACTCTGCTGCAGTTCGTTTGTGGTGTGAATTTGTCCGGACTCGATCCGACCCAATTGCAGGATGCACTGTGCCTTTTCTTTTTTAATAAATCGCCGTCAGCTTCACATTATGGGAAAGTGTTGTTGTCGCCATTGTTGGGAAGATTAGTTGTGATTTGACCGGGAGCCCAGAACAATATATTACATTTGATAGAAGGGACGCGTAAACATGCTGATGTGTTCAGCGACCAGATGAAGGAGAGGGGAGCGTCTCCCGCACAGTGCCAACAGGTTCACGCTGCGCTTTGTATGAAGTGCGTGTTTTTATTTTGCTTCCCATGTTACGGGACCGTCAATACTATCCCCGTGTCAGTTTGGAGCTGAGCTGCGCCGAACTCACACCCAGCTGATACACGGCTATATCAGCTGTGTGTCAGCATGAGCCTATTCCTCGCGAGCCGCGCGTCCAGCAGCAAAAAAACGGTAAATATTATGTTTCACATCGTAGGCTACAAGCCACATTATTGACACAGGCGGGAGACGCTCCCCTCTCCTTCATATAATTCCTTAATATATTCGCTCGGGGCTCCCGGTCAAATCACAACTAATCTTCCTAACAACTGTGGTCGGGGCTTGGTACGAAGGTATTAGAGATGTGAAATATTGACGCTTTTAGGGATTTTGCTGATAATGTTTGTTGACGATATTTTTCATCAAAACAAAAACAACTCAAAATTGTCTTTGTAAAAGCTGTGTAGATTATGTTCTAGCTCTGGTTAATAGTCTATAAATCTTTTATTAAAGAGGACCTATTATACTACTTTTCTGGTCTTAATTTCTTGTTTTACACTGCTATAGAGCAACCTGACACGAATCACATCACAAAAAACTATGTAGATTTTCGGGAAGCTCTTTCTCTTATTTTGGCGATCCAGCACGTCCTGTCAACACTTGAGTGTGTGTGCTTCGGCAATCTCCGCTCCCTCCGCCTGTGCTTCGGCGATCTCCGCTCCCCTCCCCCCCTCCTGCAAACCCCACTCCGTTGTGATTGGTTACCTTCCTTCCGGAACACTTTCAGTGGCGGGAAGCGCGAGCATGGACCTATAAGGGCGCGAGGCAGACGCGAACAGGGAAGTGACAGCATTACCATACATGGAAACATCCGCGTGGTGACGTCACAAAGTTACATGCGACGTCACAAAGTTACAAAGGGTAGACCGCTCTGAACACGTGACTTCTCGACTGGCTAGAATAGTGTTTAGTGCTCTGCACAGACACCCCAGACGGTCAATAGGGAATACGTCGAAATGCATGTAAGTCATTATTTGATAATTTAGTATGGTTAAGCATGACTATGAATCATCATAACAACGTTTATAGGTCATAAAAGTCAAAAAGCATCATAGGTCCGCTTTAAAGGCGCAGTGTGTAGTTTCAGAGGAGGGGGGTTTGTTTACATTCACAGAGCCTGCAGTTAGTTTACTAAACATATTTTCTCTACATGTAATTCTTAGTATTGAATAATTCTATCACCATAAATCATATTATTTTGAGTTCCTGGAACCAAACGTAAGACTAGAATATGTTTGTAAACCAAACTGTGAGCAAGACGCGCGTCACAATTGCGCAGGTCTGAGCCAGACGGCTCCTAGTCGAACGAGGCTAATGGCTCTGAGAGCTTACTGTGTTTTACTCTGTTAGTGCAAGAACAACTCTGAAACGAAGGGTTTGAAGAAACTTTATTAACCTACTACCTAATTATAACACCAACATCAAATAACGCAATACAATGAGCTTACATTTTTTTAAACAAAATAAAAATTATTTGTTATGACTGTCATGTCATCTCACTGGGCTGTAAATATCCATAAAATAAAAATATCAAAGTGTTTTAAGTGTATTTTAACGCTGCTGTCACTGCATCTTATTGAGTTTTGACTCTATTTTATAAAATCACAAATGTTCCAGTTTTCATGTGACCGGGTGCAATGCTCTGAGTG
>CM047512.1:32956594-32974094 GCA_026122265.1 Ammodytes dubius | reverse complement strand
TGAACAATACAAAGATACATATTAAAGAGGGGACTTCATTCACTGCAGCAGTGGAGCTGTCAGACCTTTAGCTTCACCAAATCTGACACACACACACACACACACACACACACACACACACACACACACACCTGCATTGCACTGGTCTACATTGTCCAAGTGGGGACCTCTAAACCTGATAACTAAAAAAATTTGCAAAACATTTTTTTTTAAAGAAGTTGCCAAAAGGGGCCTTGTTGATGTCAGAGGTCAGAGGAGAATGGGCAGACTTGTTTGAGATCAAATACACTTTTTTGTAAATACAGTTTATGTCTCCTTTAAACTTGGTGGAAATATTTTTGATGTGTTTGTTGTGAGTTGTTTGTGTTGTATGTTTTCTACTGGACCTTGAGTCTGATAAAATAGATGATGTGTTTTCTTTCATGTTACTCAGTGCATAAGTTGACGTGGTGAATCTATCCAGCCACCTTAAAGTAGTCATGTATGCGTGTGTCAGGTTACGAGAATATATGGGAACTGCTCTGGGAGATTCAGGGACATGACCCCCTAATAAAATATTAGATTTCCCTGAATCTTAATGTGCCTCTGAAGACATTTGTAGAGCAAATATTGGAGAGCATTAGCTTTTAACCCTGTCAGTCTGTCAGCTATAAACCTGTTGTAAATTATCCACTCTACTTTGCTCTGGAATGCACTACCCCCCCCTCCCCCCCCCGACATCCGCAACACTGACTCCATATCCTGTTTAAATCCAAACTCAAAACCCACCTTTTCAAATCTGCATACCCCCCCCCCCGAACCTACCTTCCTCATCACCTCACCACCCATTGTGTACTTGTTTTAAATTGTTTTTAATTATATTTGTGAACCTGCCTTGCTTTTTATAATGTATATGTTTTTAAATGTACGGCAACCTTGAGAGTCTTGAAAAGTGCCTCAGAATAAAATGTATTGTAATTATCCACTCTACAATCCATTGAATGTTTTTTTTTCTTTCCATATTAATACTAAATAGTAAAGTCAGCACTTTGTAATATCTTTATTAAACTTCATATTTAATGTCACAGAAAGAGACAAAGAAAACATAAAAAACATGTTGTACTTCAAACTTTTAAGCCACAAAATTTAGCAAAGACTGAAATATTTAGTAATAAAAATCACTTGTTGTGCCAGGTTTCATAGGTGTGCATGTGAAGGAGATCACTCGATGTGTTCCCATGAGGTTTTTTCATTATTTGAGTGTAATTACTTACTGCTTTGAAAAACAAACCACAATAGATTTGGCAAGACTGATGAGAAAACTTTGATCATGCGTTCCCATGAAGTGTTTCAACGGTTGAAGCTATGATCATTAATCAGCTTTTCATTTACTGCCAGAACATGTCTTGGCATCTAGTTTGTTAACTGTTTGTTATTCCGTGTGTAGAAACATTTCAAACTCAGTTCTTTGTTCATATCTGTATTTACATCATTACATTTCACAGATAATAATTGTAACAATACAGCAAGCAAAGCTCAAAATATTATTCACTAAAAATCAACGTTTCCCCTGTTTGTCCCTTGTTTCCCCCACTCTGTTCTTGTTGTATGTTCATCTCCCCTGTCTGTCAGTGTGTGTCTGGGCGTGGCTCACCTACACTCTGCTCTCCAGCTAAGCTCCTCCCACCTGCAGTTCATTCACTCTGATTGACAGCTAACTGATTTAAACCGGTCCGTCCACATCCAGTCTTTGCCAGTTTGTTGTAAAAACTTCAGTGTGAACTTTGCTGTGCTTTTGAAACCTTAGTGTCAACCCCTGCATAAGGCTGTCAGTGTCTTCTTTTAAGTCTCATTTAAAAAGTGGAGAGCCCAGTGTGATTGTGTTTGATCCTTTGGGTTTTTGCTTGACTTATGTTTTATCTGGTGTTTAATTTGATTTATTTGTGGTTTTATTGAAATCTACATCCGTAAGGCCCTTTGTACTGCTACTGTTTGATAAGTGCTTTATAAATAAAGCTTATAGTTGGCCTACATCCTGTAATGATTCTCGTGAATTTCTGCCTTATTTTTGGAATCCTGCCTTAACTTATATAGTGCTTTTATCCAAAGCACTTTACATAGTTTGTCTCATTCATTCATACACACACACACACACACACACACACACACACACACACACACACACACACACACACACACACACACACACCCTCATACACTGATAGCATCAGCTACCACACAGGGTGCAAGCTAACCATCAGAGCAATGTGGGGTTCAGGGACACTGTGGCAGGAGGCGGGGGATTGAACCACCGGGAGCGTGTCTATGTTCCAATGGTCCCACATTTTTAAGTAACTTAAAGGCCTACATCACCGGTTTGAATATGAAGGTGTATTGAATTCTGAGATCCTATGTAGTATAAATGTGCGAAAAAAATTGAAATCGGTTCATCCTAGCCTGAGAAAAGGCAGAAAGAGTGTTTTTTAACCCTATATTTCTCCTTCTCGTGACATCACAGAAAGAGAAATATAGGGTTAAAAAAAACGTACTTTGTAAATATTACTGTGATGTCACAGTAAAAGACATCACAGTAATATTCAAAAAGAATTCAATACACCTTCATATTCAAACCGGTGAAGTAGGCCTTTAAGTAACTATATAATAGAGAATGGTATGTCTGTTTGTTTGGGTGTGTTTCATTCCTATTCTAACCTCTCTAACCCTTACCCACCGAGCTGTGATGCCTGAACCTAATTTCAGAGCCATAGGGCTGTGGGACCAACGGGCTGTGGGAACATAGGGATGACCCCTAACCACCAACCCTGTACTCAGTGGAAACTGCTCTACCTGCTTAGCTACATTCGCTGTGCCTCTCCCATATCCACCTGCACTGTCCAGTAGGGTTGAGAGGTATTAAGGTATTACCAAACACCGGGGTTTTTAAAAATAGCGACAGTATTCCTTTAATTACCGTTGATACCGTCATAAATAATGCCTGGTGCATGTTTATAATAAAGGCCTTTAGAGTGTGTGTGTCCATGTCCAGCAGCACCAATGCCTGTGTTAAAAGATGCTTTAAAAGTGATGACAAAACTCCTGTTAAATCAAATCAAATCAAATCAAATCAGTTTTATTTGTATAGCCCAAAATCACACATTTGTCTCAGTGGGCTTTACATTTCATACAGTATGATATACGATACAATATGATACAATATGACACCCTGCCCTTACACCCTTAGCTCGGCTGAGGAAAAAATAATAAATAATAAATAATAATAATAAATAATGTAAGTCTTATTTTTGTCAATTAAAGAACCTGTCAAAAAAGCACTAAGCTTTTTTTCAGACCCACCACGCTCACGTTTGCGCCTCACGTGACAGCTTAAAGCTTAAAATACCTTACGAGTATATGACATGCGTTCTTTTCCCTCGTTTGGTACGTAGATTGTGATGTGTTCAAGTGCCGTCAGTAAAAATGAGTATTTGGCGGAGGTAGCGTCATAGTGATTTATTCAATGTAATCTTGTAAAATGTAATAGCGGAAGGTAGTACCGTATACTGGGGTATAATTTGGGGAAGGTTTAAAGGTATTAAAAAATGGATACCGCCCAACCCTACTGTCCAGCCACATCCAGCCATGTAGTGTGTCAGGGTGGATCACCCCCCCCCTTCAGTTTCTCTGAAGTCTCACTTGGGAGTGCCTGTTGAAATGCCCTGACTAGAATGAACCTGCATTGTGGCACCAGATAACAGCTGCTAGATCAAATCAATCAATTCTTGTGCCAGGTTAAATAGGCGTGGGTGTAACGAAGGACACGCTATCTGTTCTCCCATCAAGAGTCCTTTATAATTACTATCTGCTTTGAGCCAAACAAACATTGTGAGTCAATAAATCAGTGTTGATCAAAACAAACAAGACAGACACACACCCACATGAGTTTTCCCACAAACTGTTTAAGCTATTCATTCATTGCCAGAAAATGTCTTGGCAACTTTACTATGTCACGTACGTGATGAATCCAGTTTTTAAAGGTGCAGTGTGTAATATGACATCATCAAGAAAGTTCTACAAAGTTCTAGAATGCAACGCTCCTGGGTAACCCCACCCCTTTAGAATAATAACAGAAGCTACAGTGGCCTTCAAGGACAAGAACAATTCTAAATTTGAAACAATGCACCTGATGACATTCCAACTATGACACTTTCAAGATGGCGGTACTAGGCCTTGGTCCAAAATATGCAGAAATATGGACATATATGAGACCCTTTCTCAGGGAAAAAAAAAAAAATAATAATAAAAAATTCAGCTATTATGCACTAAATTAAATGTACTTATGGATATTATAATTACTTTCTACAAAATCTGCTAGGAAATAAAACCCAAAATTCTACACACTGCAGGTTTAATAACTTTGGCAACTTCGATAGTTAGTTGATCCAAACAAGCGTTGTGAAGACGTGACTTTGGGCATCTGGGAAATGGCGATGGCATTTCTCAGTTATCAGTTAGCAGCACCAGGGAAACTGGTCACTTTGTGAGATCAGGGTTTTAACCTTGTGGAGTTCATACTAGTTTTAACCACTCTTACAGAATACAACCATTATGAAGTGTGCTCTAACAGGGGACCAAGCTGAACTGAGAGATAGACTGACACATTAGACAATATTGGACAGGTCTAATATATTAATAATTAATAAGGAAATGCCCTCACATTCAAAGCATATTGATCCATAATGAAATAATATAATAACATCTAATCATCTAGTTGTAGCTCCACCTGAAACACTTAAAACAGAAAACTTTTAGCCCGATCCACCAGTAGGGGAGAGTAGCCTAAGTTGTGCATTTTGGAAGTTGCAAAACCCCTTGTTTCTAGAAAACCGTGGAAGAAATTGGAAATGTGACCACATATTTAAGAAGAGCCATCCATTTGACTCATCCTGTAAAGAAGGGAGACACAAGGAATAAGATATAAGCACATTTAAGCTAAAAAAAACTGTGTTTTTCTGTCCAAAGTGCTGTACATAGTGCATTCAGTAGGTAAACAATGAAGGTAAAATAACAATAACCAAAATAAAAGACGTAAAGCCCATACATCCACATAAACACAGACAGTAGTGCAGAGGTAAGATAGTTAATGGGGAGGAAACACCAGGGTGTACATATGGGTTTTGAGCCTTGATTTAAAGGCAGAAATGTAGGGGGAATCACATTTGTCAGGTGGCAGTTGGTTCCACAAGCACAGAGCAACTAGTGCAAAGTACATTTCTGAGAGTTGTGCCAGTGGCATGGCTGTATACGCTGGTCACCAAAAGAAAGTGAAGTGTCTACAGTAGCTCAGAAGAGAGTGAAATCTCAATTCCACTTAACGACACCACTGATGAGAGTTCAGATGGCCAGAAAGATGATGATGGTGACTTTGTCATTGTGAGCTTTGCAGGCAAAACCACCTAGATCTGCTAGGCCTTGTTTAAGAAAATGTACCTTCAATATTTGTCAACTATTTACTTTAAATACACCTTAAATAAGTGATTGTCTAATGGATTTGTCTTGCATTACAGTTTTTGAGATATATATAAATTGGCACAATTCACCTCATCTTATTTTCTCCAAATGCACAAATCACCCCACAACGTGGGGTGATTTGTGCGACAAGACAACTTTTTTTCCGAAAGCTATATTTCTTAAACAGTTTATTCCAGATCCAAAGTTTTTATTGCCAGGGATGCACAACATCCTGAAATATATGTACATATTTGAGTTGGAGACATAACTGTCAAGGCCTCACTTTAAAATCACTTTGAGTAAAAAGTTGCACAACTTAGGCCACTCTCCCCTACAACCCATGCTGCCTGCTTACTCACCTCAACATGCTAGGGCCCCACTGAACCAGCAGCCCAGTTTCAGAAAAATTCAAATATAATATAATTCATGTTCAAATACAGAGAAAACAAATCAACATGTAACAACATTATTCTTTGGAGCGCATACAATTCTAATAGAAAAATAAATGCAATTAATGTGAAATTCTTCTTTTACAATTGATTATTCATCATGACCGGAATTTCACTGTGTGTGTGTGTGTGTGTGTGTGTGTGTGTGTGTGTGTGTGTGTGTGTGTGTGTGTGTGTGTGTGTGTGTGTGTGTGTGTGTGTGTGTGTGTGTGTCAACTGTCGTTTGTTTGTACTCATTGAAACAGGTCATGGTGACAAATACCTTGAGGATATTTTTTTTTGGATGACTCATCAACAGTTACAATGACAGTTTCAATGACACAATGAGCCACAGCATCTCTTTTCTCTATATAAAGGAGGCTGACTCTTGGTAGGTGCATCAGAATTCAGCACATCAGTTGACTTCTTCCTGCCTAGCATTCACCCTGTCACCAGACAAGTAAGTGCTCAAGAATCTTTTTTTTCTTTAGACTTTTTTTCAGAGCTTCATCATTTATAATCTTTTTAATAGTGTAAATGGGGGCAGTATGCGTGCACATGTTAAATATTAATTTACAATGTCATTATGGTAATCCATTTTTGACAAGTTATATTTAACTTTGTGATATTCTGTTTACTGATGATCTTCCTTCTTGTTTGCAGTTAACCACAATGGCCGAATACATCACCGACATCTATGTGTCCGTCAATGCACTTGAGGAGCAACAGCTCCAATCACAAGATTTCCTCATCATCGATGAGAATCTGAACGAGGGGGCCGGAGGAAACCGCGTCTTTCTTTGGTACAAACTAGGAAGCAGCTCAAAACCAATCACCAGGATTCAAGCGTCATTCAACGACGAGATGGAAGAGGGGCTGGGGAAAGCAGGGTACCATAAGATCAATAAAAACCTCAATGAAGGAGCAGGATGCGAATGCAAAGCAATCTACCTGTGGTACTTCAAAGGGCGCGGGCAGTACCATACACCCATAGAGGACATCAGTGTCACTACAAATTACGAAAATGAAGCCCGGAAGTTTAGGAATGGCTGGGAGAGACTGGCCTGTAATCTGAACCGCAAAGTTGGAGGGGAATGGATCCACATCTGGATGATGAGATCAAAGCAAACATACATCTGTGATCTCGATGCCACTGATTCCTTCGGTGTGGACAAAGAAAACTTCAAGGATGGCTACATCCGTGTGGATGAAGATACTAACAGGGGTTCCAGGGGGTCCTTCGTTTTCCTCTGGTACCGTCAGACCACCAACCCGGAGCGGGCTCTCACTGACCTGAAAATCTCCACCGATAACACTGAGAGACAGAGTTATCAGCAGCAAGGCTACACATCACTGTGTGTGAACCTCAACGACCGGAGTGGAGCTGACCCGGTGTACATGTGGTACAAGAAATCCAGAGGCGACAATCCCATTATGGGCATGACCCTGATTGTCAACGACAAAACTCTCACGGATTATATGAAGTATGGTATCAAAGTCATTGACAAAAATCTCAACGCAGGGAACAGCAACACCATGTTCCTGGCCTTTAAAACGTGAGCCAGAGAAAGCCTTCCCCGTGCCAACACAGCTGAGAATCCTCCACACTCAGTCGTCGTCAAGGCCCCCCTCTCCCCCCAAAAAAAATGGTGAACGCTTATTTCAACCTTTTTTTTCTGTTTTACTACAGTATATAAACAATGTGATTCATTACTTAACAGTGTTACTACTGGTAATAAGTATCAATGGTGTATGGGTTACATGTTAAACTTGTTCAAATCAAATTAATCAAACTATTTCAAATGGCTGTTTATCATGAAGTTTGAGCTCTGTATCTCTTTGTTCTGCACTTTTCTGCTTAAAAATAAATCAAAAAAGACAAAGTTGAATGTTCAGTGTGTTTGCTTTAGACTGAGTGTTTTCATCATCTTATTCCCATCACTGTCCTCATACTGACAACACAGGGCCCACATCTATCAAACTGCTAAAAGTAAAATGTTTAATGTGCTAGAAAAAGTTTATTTAAATTTTACGGCACAATTTATCAATTTCAGAAAAATACGTTTAGAAAATCATCCTGTAGTAATTTATGCATGTCTTCTAAAGTAAAATGCTATTTAAGGGAGCCCAAGTTGTTTAATTGTATATCCTAGATGAATGGTGTGCACACACATTTGGAGACTATTCTGTATGAACTATCCTTGGTAATGATGAATTAATAGTTTGATAAAATCCCTTTATGGGGACACATGGCAGTGTATCTCTGAGCTAGCTATTCACCTAGCACAAAGGCTATCACTAAAGCAGGTAATAATTACACTGAACTAATCAAAACACATTTTATAACCTCTGCACCATGTCTGTCATGTTTACCTGCAGCAGACTATAAATTATCAAATCAGTTTTATTTTGTATCGCCCAATATCACAAATAGACATTTGCCTCAGTGGGCTTCACATTCCATACATTGTGTTGTTTTATCGAGGACAATAAGCTAATAACTATACTGCATATTTTAATTAGATATACAGTATATGTTTTTTAATTGGTTAAACACATGATGAAAACTGCTAGAGTTTATTAAGTAAAAGGCAGAATTTCAACGGATCCTGCCTCTCATATCTTTGGAACGTAAGAAACTCCAATCAATATTTCTCTAACAATTATAGGGCCGACATTCAGCAGGGTGATTTATTTGACCGATCACTGATTAAATGAATTCATTAGAAAGTGCACTACTTTGACTCTGCTGCAGCTTTGTTCCTCCCTCTGCTGAGTTTGCACTCACCAATAGCCTCGTTCGACTTGCCCAGGTCTGAGCAAGACCTGCGCAACTATGACGCGCGTCTTGCTGAGCGCACAACAAAAATGCTGGAAAAAATGCTGTGCGCTCAGCAAGCCGAGCGTCATAATTGCGCAGGTCTTAGCAAGACGGCGACATGTCGAACGAGGCTATTCACTCTAACTTAATGTCTCGCCCACAACACTGTCTGATTGGCTAGACGCTCACAACACTATCTGATTGGCTAGACGTCACACAAGTAACGGCCAATCAAGACTGAAGCCTTGGTGCCACTGATTCATAAAAAGTTTGTATGTGATATAGTACTAAGTACTAGTAATATAGCAGTAGCTTCCAAGTTAGCACATAAGATACAAAAATCTGAATAATAAAGACGCTATTTGGGAATAAGAAAATATCTGTATTCATCTCATTAAACGTGCTTTTACGAATTCCTATCAGGATTCAGGCTCATCCCGAGTTCACACTGAAGGTTTCACAACAAACTGGCAAAGACTGGATGGGAAGGACCGGCTTTAATCAGTTAGCTGTCAATCAGAGTGAATGAACCGCAGGTGGGAGGAGCTTAGCTGGAGAGCAGAGTGTAGGTGAGCCACGCCCAGACACACACTGACAGACAGGGGAGATGAACAGACAACAAGAACAGAGTGTAGGTGAGCCACGCCCAGACACACACTGACAGACAGGGGAGATGAACAGACAACAAGAACAGAGTGTAGGTGAGCCACGCCCAGACACACACTGACAGACAGGGGAGATGAACAGACAACAAGAACAGAGTGTAGGTGAGCCACGCCCAGACACACACTGACAGACAGGGGAGATGAACAGACAACAAGAACAGAGTGGTGGAAAACAAGGGACAGACAAGGGGAACACAGTTAGTTGTCAGTTATAATCAGCTACTCATTTAGTGCCAGGAAATGTCCGAAAGAATAATAAATAAATAAATAAATAAATAAAAATGTCTTGGCATCTTTTATATATTTATGAGTTATTCTTCATGTAGAAAGATTTCATGTTTCCATCTTTTCAATGCATGAAAAAGTGTTGCTTTTAGTAATTGTAACATTTTAATTCATTTTCCATAATTTCGCAGTCTCGACTGTTGGTTGGTCCTAACAGCTGTGATGATGATGTCACTTTGATAATTTGGGGATTGTGACAGTGTTTCTCACTGTTTCAGCTCTTTACACATTGAGTCTGCCATCTGTTCCAATCCTTTGACACAGTGAATGAATGAGAGAGATGCAGGAGTCACTAACAGACCCAGACGCCGTCCTATACGGACCTGGACCTATAATCAATCAATTATTTTTAAAAGTATTTCAAATTTTGACAGGGCGCTTCTACTTTGACCGGTGCAGCTTTTCTAGACTTTACGGTACTGGTTTAGCACGTCAGGAAATCCATTGACCAATTGCATTCAAGTAAAGCCGTCCCATGTGATGCCACTCCCGGCATCAGGCTCACAGACAGAGAGAGAGAGAAAGAGAGAGAGAGAGAGAGAGAGAGAGAGAGAACAGTGAACTGGAGACAGAGAGAGAGAGAGAGAGGATACAGAGGCTCACAGACAGAGAGAGAGAGAGAGAGAGAGAGAGAGAGAGAGGATACAGTGAGAGAACAGTGAACTGGAGACAGACAAGACAAATAACTAGATATCGCGCTCTCCCAAAACAAATAACACAACAACTAAAACCTTTGAGAAAGCCACTCCATATGAAAAGACAGGCAAGCTCTGGAGAGAGGTAAATGCAATTGTTTTACCTGGCAAAGGATATGTGTTTTAAGTTATGACAAAAAGTTAGTTCGACAGAGTGTAACAGTAAACCATGTCAACATTCTGGTTAATGTCCAGTTGGTTAAATTGCACACACAGATTAAAACGTGTTTAAAAAGGTAGGCCTTCTTTGACCTGAATGGTCTTTTTTTTAGGTGCATAAATGTGTTTATTTAACTAAGTTTAGCCTATCACAGGCCTACATGTGACTCTTAGAATTTAATCATTCATAAATCAGTACAAAATACATTTGAGGAAACTGGAACTAAACATACGACTTGTTAAATAGTCTTAACCAGTCTGATAAATTAGTGAATCAGGATGAAATCAAGAGTGTGATCCTACCATAAAAAAGTTGATAGGCTGTGATATGTTTGCCAATAAACAGATCATAACCCTGTTTTATTTTACATGCATTATTTTTTTAATTACTACATGCTTTGAGCCAAATGAACAGTGGGAGTCAATAAATCAACCTGAACAAAAGACACCCACAAAGTTTTTTAACGGCTCAAGTTATGAGCATTATTCATCTAGGCAACTTTACTATGTCACATACAACTATTTTATGAAACAGTGGCACTCATAATGTAATAACTGATTCATAGTGTAACAAAATGCTGAGCCCATAATGTAAAAAGATCTTATATTTTGCATCAGTTAAAACAATATGAAGCCAGGAACATATTTTTCTCCTAATGTCCTAGTGTAATAATTTTATTACATCAGAGTGAGTCAATAATTGATGGATCTCATGGGAAATTGCTTCAATGTAGAATGCAATGAAAGCGCTCTTTTCAACAGTATTTACTGTAATTCAGGGCTCAGAGTGGATTATGGTGTTTTTGCAGCTTCCCTGTGGAGGATTGTAATGTGTTTAACTTTGGAATTACTTGCTGCCCAACCGTGTGAGCCCAGTGACACCTGACAATGGTGCTGCTGCTGCATGTCAGCTGCACCAAGGCTTCAGTCTTGATTGGCCGTTACTCATGTGACGTCTAGCCAATCAGATAGTGTTGTGAGCTTCTAGCCAATCAGACAGTGTTGTGGGCGAGACATTAAGTCAGAGTGAGTGGTGAGTGCAAACTCAGCAGAGGGAGGAACAAAGCTGCAGCAGAGTCAAAGTAGTGCACTTTCTAATGAATTCATTTTATCAGTGATCGGTCAAATAAATCACCCTGCTGAATGTCGGTCCTATAATTAGTTAGAGAAATATTGATTTGAGTTCCTCACGTCCCAAAGATATTGAGTCAGGATCCATTGACATTTGTTATAGTTATTAGTAATTATTTCTGATTAAAACTATAATTATGGGCTGCTCCGGTGGCGTGGTGGGTAGAGCGCGTACCATATGGGCTCAGTCCTTGTCCCAGTGGTCGTGGGTCCGAATCCGACCCGTGCACCGTTACTGCATGTCAACTAGGGCCCGACTGAGTGCTGATGCCGATTCTGATTATTTACCCTGGCTTTTCCTCCCTATTAACTATCTTACCTCTGCACTACTGTCTGTGTTATTATGTGGATATCTGGGCTTTATGTCTTTTATTTTTGTTATAGTTATTTTAGCTGTTATTGTACCATTGTTTACCTACTGAATGCACTATAAACAGCACTTTGGTCAGTGCGAACTGTTATAAATGTGCTTTT
Organism: Ammodytes dubius; assembly: GCA_026122265.1. NCBI lineage: Eukaryota > Metazoa > Chordata > Actinopteri > Uranoscopiformes > Ammodytidae > Ammodytes > Ammodytes dubius. The sequence continues at coordinate 32,961,949 of CM047512.1, read as the reverse complement.
ATAAATACATTTTACTTACTTACTTACTTATAACTCACCCCAGGCCCTTTGGCACAAATCACCCCAACCCCAGCATTTTGGATAATTAGCATGATGCAGCAGTTTAGGACTAGCATCGTACTAACTGTATAGACTCAAAGTGTAGCATACTAAAGCACTAAAACATGTGTCAAATGTTTTCAAACGTGTCTATAATTGTTCAGACACAATAATCAAAAAACCTTGATCATAGAAATTTTACTTTGAAAGGCAAAAAACTGTTTTTTGAGCATAAATGTGCTTATATCTTATTCCATGTGTCTCCCTTCTTTACAGGATGAGTCAAATGGATGGCTCTTTCAAAAATAGTTTTATTTAAAAATGTAATTATTACCTGCTTTAGTGATAGCCTTTGTGCTAGGTGAATAGCTAGCTCAGAGATACACTGCCATGTGTCCCCATAAAGGGATTTTATCAAACTATTAATTTATCATTACCAAGGATAGTTTGTACAGAACAGTCTCCAAATGTGTGTGCACACCATTCATCTAGGATATACAATTAACCAATGTGAGACCTCTTGGGCTTCCTTAAATAGCATTTTATTTTAGAAGAAATGCCGAGGTTACTTGAATTGTGCAACAAATTTAAAATCGACTTTTTCTAGCACATTAAAATTTTTACTTTTAGCAGTTTGATAGATGTGGGCCCTGTGTTGTCAGTATGATGACAGTGATGGGAATACGATGAAAACACTCAGTCTAAAGCAAACACACTGAACATTCAACTTTGTCTTTTTTGATTTATTTTTAAGCAGGAAATGTGCAGAACAAAGAGATACAGAGCTCAAACTTCATGATAAACAGCCATTTGAAACAGTTTGATTAATTTGATTTGAACAAGTTTAACATTTAACCCATACACCATTGATACTTATTACCAGTAGTAACACTGTTAAGTAATTAATCACATTGTTTATATACTGTAGTAAAACAGAAAAAAAAGGTTAAAATAAGCGTTCACCATTTTTTTGGGGGGGAGGGGGGCCTTGACGACGACTGAGTGTGGAGGATTCTCAGCTGTGTTGGCACGGGGAAGGCTTTCTCTGGCTCACTTTCTAAAGGCCAGGAACATGGAGTTGCAGTTTCCCTCGTTGAGATTTTTCTTAATGACATTGGCACCATGCTTCTCATAATCCGTGAGAGTTTTGTCGTTGACAATCAGGGTCATGCCCTCAATGGGATTGTCGCCTCTGGATTTCTTGTACCACATGTACACCTGGCCAGCTCCGCTCTGATCGTTGAGGTTTGCACTCAGTGATGTGTAGCCTTGCTGCTGACAACTCTGTCTCTCAGTGTTATCGGTGGAGATTTTCAGGTCAGTGAGAGCACGCGCTGGGTTGGTGGTCTGACGGTACCAGAGGAAGACGAAGGACCCATTGGGACCCCTGTTAGTATCTTCATCCATACGGATGTAGCCATCCTTGAAGTTGTCCTTGTCCACACCGAAGGAATCAGTGGCATCCACATCACAGATGTATGTTTGCTCTGATCTACTCATCCAGATGTGGATCCAATCCCCTCCAACTTTGCGGTTCAGATCACAGGCCAGTCTCTCCCAGCCATTCTTAAACTTCCGGGCTTCATTTACGGAATTTGTAGTGACACTAATTTCCTCTATGGGTGTATGGTACCGCCCGCTCCCTTTGAAGTACCACAGGTAGATTGCTTTGCATTCGCATCCTGCTCCAGAATTGAGGTTTCTTTTGATCTTATGGTACCCTGCTTTCCCCAGCCCCACTTCCATCTCTTCGTTGAATGACGCTTGAATCCTGGTGATTGGTGCTGAGATGCTTCCTTGTTTGTACCAAAGAAAGACGCGGTTTCCTCCGGTCCCCTCGTTCAGATTCTCATCGATGATGAGGAAACCTTGTGATTGGAGCTGTTGCTCCTCAAGTGCATTGACGGACACATAGATGTCGGTGATGTATTCGGCCATTGTGGTTAACTGCAAACAAGAAGGAAGATCATCAGTAAACAGAATATCACAAAGTTAGACATTTGACTCATCACCATATTAAAATATAACTAGTCAAAAATGGATCACCATAATGACATAGGAAATTAATATGTGCACGCATACTGCCCCATTTACACTATTAACAAAGATCATAATGGATGAAGGTCTGATTTAAAAATTAAAAAAAATTGATTCTTGAACACTTACTTGTCTGGTGACAGGGTGAATGCTAGGCAGGAAGAAGTCAACTGATGTGCTGAATTCTGATGCACCAACCAAGAGTCAGCCTCCTTTATATAGAGAGAAGAGATGCTGTGGCTCATTGTGTAATCCTTACCTTTTGATGAGTCATCCAAAAAAATGTCCTCAAGGTATTTGTCGCCATGACATGTTCTAATGAGTCTTATTGAGTTTCTACCTGCTTTGGGCCAAATAAATGACAGTTGGCCTGGCAGGACTTCAGAGAAGTAAAGTTGATTAAGTAAATTTAATTTATTTATTTAATACAGGGACAGTGCATATTATCAAACATTTCTGTCAATATGCCAGAATTAGCCAGAAGGCTATTTTTCATCTGCAGTCCCTAGACCGATGGTAAAAGTCACCCTAAAAGAAAATAAAGTTACACATTTACATAACACAACATACCTATAGTAAAACGCACTATTAAAAAGTAAGTAAAGTAAAAAGTACTATTAAGCTAAAATATACAATAAAAACACAGCAGAGCAACAATCAGACAACAGCAGACAATGACATGAACAGGTTAATGGTAATGTAGACAGCTCTGGTTATCAATGAGCCATTTCTTTAACTGAAATTTAAATTAAATTAAAAAGAGCAGGACCTCACAACCCTCTATATGTGCAGTCGAACTCTGTCTCTCTCGCTTGTCCATTGATTTCGATGATGACGTCGACTTTTAAACTGTTTGTAAAGTTTTAAATAAATAAAAACATGCTTTATAACTTACTTGATTCCTATCATATGGCTATTACAGCCGAAAACAGCACTACCACTTTCAACAGACCCAGGGTCAGGGACAATTGAACACACACACAAACACACACACACACACACACACACACACACACACACACACACACACACACACACACACACACACACTGAACACCTGGTATGATTTATGATTAATTGTAAAAGAAGAATTTCATATTTATGCATTTATTTTTCTTATTAGATTGTTATGTGCTTCAAAGAATAATGTTATTACGTGTTGATTTGTTTGTTTATCTCTTTATTTTAATATGAATTATATAATATTTTAATTTTATCTGAAAATACTGAATAACAGGGATGTTCTTACCAAATGATATGCAAAAGCCCAATCTCCTGTGCACACAGAGTAACTGCATAGTCCTTTAGACCTCGTTTCCACCGAGTAGAGCGGGTCGGATCGGAGCGGTTCGGTCCGGGTAGCTTTTCATTTGCCAAAAGTTGGGTAGGGTAAGGTTTAAGCGCACCTAACCGCTCTGAGCCGCTCCTAATTTCGGTACTCCTCCGTTGGGGTACCAGCCGCCTGAAAGGGCGCCGAAAAGGCGGAGCTACACATGCCGTCCATTTATTGGTCGAAAGAATAATTTCCGCCGTGTGTAGTCACCTCGGCAAGAGTGAAGAGAGTCTTGTGTTTTAGCGAAAATGTGAGCACAGCACTGTTTATTGTGTGGTGTTTTTCCTCATCATTAAATGAATCAGTTGTGTCCCACTGCTACGATGTCACTTAGCTGCCGCAGCCAGCACTGTTCGCTCACTGTCTCTATCAGTTGCACCGAGCCGTCTCTGTGCTCACAACACGGGGGGAATAAATAAAGAAGCGGCTGGTTTGACCAAGCAAAAACGAGAGACCGCTGGCTTGACCACAGTTGTTCCACAGCCCGATAGTTTGACCCATATTCTGGCGGCGGCTATCGTAGTCCAGCCTAAACCCCGCCCCACCAGTAAGGGTAGGGTCATAAACCCCGCCCTACCAGTAAGGGTAGGGTCATAAACCCCTCCCTACCAGTAAGGGTCCGGTCATAAACCCCTCCCTATAAGGGTAGGGTCATAAACCCCTCCCTACCAGTAAGGGTAGGGTCGGTGGTGGAAACACCAGAAGATTCTTAAAAGTGAGCTGTCCCGCTCTGAGCCGCTCCGACCCGACCCGCTCTACTCGGTGGAAACAAGGCATTACATGTGGAAATGTGGTTCAATATAAGTGTCTAGTGTTATGTAGGATTTCTTTGGGAGAAATATGAATTCATGTTAGGACCACCAAGGCTTTCTGTTTCACAGTGGTTCTTCTGACACATTAGTCATTATTGCACGCACGGATATGGTCCCAACAAACACAAAGGCTCCAGCTGTGTAGCGATGTTAGCTCTACCTAGCATGGTGTGTAGCGATGTTAGCTCTACCTAGCATGGTGTGTAGCGATGTTAGCTCTACCTAGCATGGTGATGAATGTTCCACTCTGTGTTTGTCTGCACCGTTTCAAGAAATGAGCTGGGGATCGAAGCAAAATAATCTCCACCAAAATTTTCACTCTCAAATGGATTTAGGGGAAAAGATCTTATACATTTGGGGGGCATGTTCATTGTGAATAAGGTCATGTGCCCCTGCTTCATTGGTGGACTAATGCAATGGCCACACAGACAGAGGCTGGGCTGCTGGTTCAGTGGGGCCCTAGTATGTTGAGGTGAGTAAGAAAGCAGCATGGGTTGTATTGGTGGTTCGGGCTAAAACGTTAATATTGCCTGTCTTATGGGTCAGTCTATCTCTGACAAAAGTTCAGCTGTCTGGGCGCTCCGGTGGCGTAGTGGATAGAGCGTGTACCATCTTAGCTCCGGCCTTCGTTGCTTTGGTCGCGGGTTCAAATCCGACCCGTGGACCTTTACTGCAGGTCATCACCCCTCTCTCTGTCTCCCCATTTCAACTCTGTACTGTCTAATAAAGCTTGAAAATTCCCAAAAATAATCTTTAAAAAAAAAGTTCAGCTTTGTCCCCTGTTAGAACACACTTCATAATGCTTGTATTCTGTAAGAGTGAGTAAATCTTGTATATATTCTACAAGGTTAAAAACCCTAATCTCACAAATTGACCGTAACAGAATTCGGCAATACTTGCAAAAGTGAGAAATGCCAAGCGGCCGGTTTGGCCAAGCAAAAACGAGAGACCGCTGGCTTGACCACAGTTGTTCCACAGCCCAATACTTTGACCCATATTCTGGTTTGTGTCGTCGGTTGAGCCCCGCCCTTCACAAAACACAGAGGAGAGAGCAAAGCAACTCAGTGACACTACCTGCACATGAAGTAGATAAAAAAACAAAAGAGTTTAGTTTGTTACGTGACATAATAAAGT
>CM047512.1:32918395-32925895 GCA_026122265.1 Ammodytes dubius | reverse complement strand
GGGGTCAGTAGGAGTAGGGGTTAGGGGTTAGGTTTACCTCTGGGGTCTCAGCGGGACACACCATGCCCACAGTGTGTTGTGCAGCTGTCTGGGGTTAGGTTAGGGGTCAGTATTAGGGCTAGGGGGTTAGGGGTCAGTATTAGGGTTAGGGGTCAGTATTAGGGGGTAGGAGTAGGGGTTAACATTAGGGCTAGGGGGTAGGGGTAGGGGGTAGGGTTAGGGGTCAGTATTAGGGGTTAGGGGCTAGGGAGTAGGGTTAGGGTTACCTCTGGGGTCTCGGCGGGACACACCATGCCCCACAGTGTGTTGTGCAGCTGTCGTGGTTTCGCCAGTTTCCCGTCTCGGCCGATAGGAGAGTTCACTCTGCGCAGGTGAGAGAGAGTCGAGGCAAAGGTGAGTCTGTTCAGCACCTGGGGGGGAATGGGGGGGGGGGGGGGGTACAGTTAGATTAGATATGTATAGATATATAACCATAGACATAAAGGCGAAACTCGAAAAAATTTGAATATTGTGCAAAATTTTATTTATTTCAGTAATACAAACTTAAAAGGTCAAAATAATACATTATATAGACTCATTACATGCAAAGTGAGATATTTGAAGTTATCTAATGAAGTGAATATGGCTTACAGCTTATGAAAACCCCAAGTTCAAAATCTCAGAAAATTTAAATATTACCTGAAATCAATAAAAAAGGGATTTTAAATACAGAAATGTCGGCCCTCTATAAAGTATAATCATCCATATGTACTCAGTACTTGGTTTGGCCCCTTTTGCATGAATTCTTGACTCAATTCCAATTCATTTTCCATGATATTCTAACTAGGGCTGTGTCAAAATATCGAAATATTGACTGATATCGCGAAACTAAGTATCGCGATATCAGTATCGATTTTTATAACTAAAAATCGATATTTTTTTAATTATTATTTTTTTTTTTTTTTTTTTTGGTTTTTCAAGGCTTTATTGGCAGTGCAGAGATACAGATATAAAATGGGGCAGAGAGGGAATGAAATGCAGAGAACAACCACGGGTCAGATTCAAACCCATGTCTGCTGTCAGGCCTGAGCCTCTAGGATACTGACTATTGAAGTTAGATCAGTTTTGTTTATAAGAATACTTAAGATTCACTGTGTCACAAAAGCACACTGATGTGTTTTAATTTTCATTGTGTCCTGTACAGTTAGTACAAGAGTGAATTGGATTTGTTATTTTGATGTTATGGCAGCTGCAGCAGTGTTTGATCATTTGCCAAAACCAAAAAGAAAAAGGAAGAAAATAGTAAAGGAAGTCATGAATTAAATAGTTTTGACTTCATTTGTCTGTGCAATTATCAATATATTGTGCTGTTATGTTTGACAAGGCAACTTGTTTATGGAATATCGCAATATATCGTGATATATCAAGATACGCAATATATCGTGATATATCGTATCGTGACCAGTGTATCGTGATACGTATCGTATCGCGAAGTCCTTGACGATACCCAGCCCTAATTCTAACAATATGAGTTTCACCTGTACACTCAACGGGTTAGGGTTAACCATACTCAATGCATTTAGGCATGTAGACCTGGACAGACAGAGGAGTAGACAGACACACACACACACACACACACACACACACACAGTCAGTCAGACAGACAGGTACCTGGGAGACCCCTGAGACAGACAGACAGACAGACAGTCAGACAGTCAGACAGACAGGTACCTGGGAGACCCCTGAGACAGACAGACAGACAGACAGTCAGACAGTCAGACAGACAGGTACCTGGGAGACCCCTGAGACAGACAGACAGACAGACAGACAGAGAGACAGACAGGTACCTGGGAGACCCCCGCTCTGGCCTGATGGGCTTTCTTCACGTCTCCCCAGTTCCCCGTGGCGAGGGAATACTTGAGCCCGTCGGAGATGATGCGCGTCTTGATGGCCAGCTCCAGGTTAAAGTCTTTCCCTCGGTCGATGAACTTCTGAGCGTAGATACGGATCTCCTTCAGAAGGTTCTTAAACATCCTGAAAGAGAGGGGGGGGTTTAGTGAGTGTGTGAGTGAGTGAGTGAGTGTTGGTGAGTGAGTGAGTGAGTGAGTGAGTGAGTGAGTGAGTGAGTGAGTGAGTGAGTGAGTGAGTGAGTGAGTGAGTGAGTGAGTGAGTGAGTAGATACGGATCTCCTTCAGAAGGTTCTTAAACATCCTGAAAGAGAGGGGGGGGCATGTTTACAGAGCCTGGGCTGAGTGTGTGAGTGAGTGAGTGAGTGAGTGAGTGAGTGAGTGAGTGAGTGAGTGAGTGAGTGAGTGAGTGAGTGAGTGAGTGAGTGTAGTGAGTGAGTGAGTGAGTGAGTGAGTAGAGTGAGTGAGTGAGTGTGTGTGTCAGAGAGAGTGAGTGGGCGTAGATACGGATCTCCTTCAGAAGGTTCTTAAACATCCTGAAAGATCAGAGAGGGGGGGGTGAGTGTGTGTGTGTGTGTGTGTGTGAGTGAGTGAGTGAGTGAGTGAGTGTGTGTGTGAGTGAGTGAGTGTGTGTGTGAGTGAGTGAGTGTGTGAGTGTGTGTGTTACCCTCTGAACAGAAAGGCCAGTAAAAAGAGAGAGAGAGAGAGAGAGAGAGAGAGAGAGAGAGGAGAGAGAGAGGGAGAGAGAGTGAGAGGGAGAGAGAGAGAGGGAGAGAGAGAGAGAGAGAGAGAGAGAGAGAGAGAGAGAGGGAGAGGACAGAGAGAGAGAGAGAGAGAGAGGACAGAGAGACAGAGAGAGAGAGAGAGAGAGAGGAGAGAGAGAGAGAGAGAGTGTGTTTTACCCTCTGAACAGAAAGGCCAGTAACGGTCCAGCCAGGTCCAGCCTCTTGTTGCCGTAGTGATCTCTGTCGTCCAGCTCGCGGCGCCCGAGAGCGGCTAGCAGCAGCCGGTGCACCATGTAGCTGTGTTAGCATGGAGACAAGATAACCCATCTATTAACATGTATATCAGAGCTAGCTAGCAAGCTAACCCATCTATTAACATGTATATCAGAGCTAGCTGGCATGCTAACCCATCTATTAACATGTATATCAGAGCTAGCTGGCATGCTAACCCATCTATTAACATGTATGTCAGAGCTAGCAAGCATGCTAACCCATCTATTAACATGTATATCAGAGCTAGCAAGCAAGCTAACCCATCTAAAAAGGAACTTTAAAAAGCACTTTGATGTGCATACACATGTTAAGTGTATGGTCCATTATTTTTATTTAGTGTGTCTGCATGGTATTGCACCAAAACAGTAGAACTTTTCTTTAATTGTATTTTGTACCGTCTGCATGTTTGCACAAAATGTGTCTCTGTCTGTCTGTCTGTGTGTCTGTGTACTGACCCCAGGAAGTAGGCTTTCTTGGTCTCACAGAAGTCGCTGACTCCTACGTGGGGTAGCATTTCCTTCTGTAACACCTCCTTGGCGTACTTGATGCGTCTCTCCTTGGTGACGCCCGGTTTGGCGCCGCGGGAACCGATGAAGTTCAGAGCAACATTCTGCTCCTGGATCACAAAGGCCTCGTCCAGGGAGGGCTTCACCTGAGAAAGACAGACAGACATTATAACACACTATAAAGGCCAGGGAGGGCTTCACCTGAGAAAGACAGACAGACATTATAACACACTATAAAGGCCAGGGAGGGCTTCACCTGAGAAAGACAGACAGACATTATAACACACTATAAAGGCCAGGGAGGGCTTCACCTGGGGGGGGCAGACAGGCAGAGAGAGAGACAGAGAGAGAGGCATTATAACAAGGGAGGGCTTTACCTGGGGGGGAGAGGGGGGCAGAGAGACAGACAGGCATTAACCCTAACACATGACATGGGGGGGGGGGCAGAGAGAGAGACAGGCATTATAACACACATTATAAAGGCCTCGTCCAGGGAGGGCTTCACCTGGGGGGGGGGGAGGGGGGGCAGAGAGAGAGACAGAGAGACATTAACCCTAAGCTTCACCTGGGGGGGGGGGGGGGGGGGGAGGGCAGAGAGGGAGGGGGGGGCAGAGAGAGAGACAGACATTAACCCTAACACATTATAAACACAAACAGAGACACACACACGCATAACACATTATAACACACACATTCTAAACTAGGGCTGTGTCAAAAAATCGAAATATCGCGATACTTAGTTTCGCGATATCAGTATTGATTTTTATAACAAACAAAAAAAAAATCGATATTTTTTTTATTAATTTTTTTTATGATTTTTTTTTTTTTTTTTTTGCTTTTCAAGGCTTTATTGGCAGTGCAGAGATAAATATATGAAATGGGAAATAGAACAACCACGGGTCAGGTTCAAACCCATGTCTGCTGTCAGGCCTGAGCCTCTAGGATACTGACTATTGAAGTTAGATCAGTTTTGTTTATAAGAACACTTAAGATTCACTGTGTCACAAAAGCACACTGATGTGTTTTAATTTGCATTGTGTCCTGTACAGTTAGTACAAGAGTGAATTGGATTTGTTATTTTGATATTATGGCAGCTGCAGCAGTGTTTGATTATTTGCCAAAACCAAAAAAAAAGGAAGAAAAATAGTAAAGGAAGTTGTGAATGAAATAGTTTTGACTTCCTTTGTCTTTGCAATTATCAATATATTTTTGAAAAAAAATGTTTTTGTTTGTTTTATTTTTATTTTCTGTAACAGTAACTGTGTATCTGAATCCGAATTTGATGAAAATGGGGGCGGGACCTGATAAGCCTTTGGCTTCTTCCGTCTCCCTTCGGACAACACAAACTATGATGTATGAATATTTGCAAGAGAAAATTGTGTATTGTGTGGAATTGTCCGAAAGAATAATAAATAAATAAATAAATATATTGTCCTGTTATGTTTGACAAGGCAACTTGTTTATGGAATATCGCAATATATCGTGATATATGAAGATACGCAATATATCGTGATATATCGTATCGTGACCAGTGTATCGTGATACGTATCGTATCGCGAAGTCCTTGACGATACCCAGCCCTATTCTAAAGGCTTTGTCCAGCTTTACATGGGGGGCCATATGAGGTCATTATGAGGTCATTATGAGGTCATAGGGGTTAACACTAGACATGTGAACAATGTGTCGACTCAACAACCGATTATCCACTCAAGGCGACTCTAAAAATAGAAATCTGTAAATCGAGTGTTTTACTTTATTGACAGACACACACACAGACAGATGGACAGACAGACAGACGGACAGACAGACAGACAGACAGACAGACAGACAGACAGACAGACAGACACACAGACAGACAGACAGACAGACAGACAGACAGTCTTACCATCTCCATCATCTCCGGATCATCAAAGTCGTAGATGATGTGTTCCAGGATGTCTCTGTCGGACACGAAGCCGAGCGCTCTGAACACGATGATGATCGGAACCTCCTGTCTGATGTACGGCAGAGTGCTGACTATACGCTGCCCGATCGCTGACTTCTTTACCCCCTATAAACACACAAGGCAAGGCAAGTTTATTTATATAGCACAATTCAGACACAAGGCCACTCAAAGTGCTTTACAGGGGCAAGATTAGAATACATAAAACACATTATAAAACATTTAAAAGCGAATAAAAGAAGCAAATAAAATAAAAATTGCAGGTTAAAATGGAAACAAAAAAGTCTTCAGACTCGATTTAAAAGAACTGAGAGTTGCAGCAGACCTCAAGTTCTCTAGGAGTTTGTTCCAGATTGTTGGTGCATAGTAACTAAAAGCTGCTTCTCCTCGTTTAGTCTTAACTCTGGGGACTGTAAGTAGACCTGTCTGTCTGTCTGTCTCTTTGTTTAGTCCTAACTCTAGGGACTGTAAGTAAACCTGTCCCAGACGACCTAAGGGCTCTGGACGGTTCATAACTTATCAGCAGATCAGTAATGTATTTTGGCCCTAAACCATTTAGTGCTTTATAAACCAACATCAGTATTTTGAAATCAATTCTTTGAGTGACTGGAAGCCAGTGTAAAGACCTCAGAACTGGGGTAATGTGATCCACTTTTTTGGTCCTAGTGAGGACTCGAGCAGCAGCGTTCTGAATTAGCTGAAGCTGTCTGATAGATTTTTTTGGAAGGCCTGCAAATACACTGTTACAGTAGTCAAGTCTACTAAAGATAAATGCATGGACAAGTTTTTCTAAATCTCGCTGTGACATAAGCCCTTTAATTCTTGATATGTTTTTTAGGTGGTAGTAGGCTGATTTATTAATTGATTTAATGCGTTTCCTGAAATTCAAGTCGGAGTCTACGACAACACCAAGATTTCTGGCTTGGGGTGTGGTTTCTAACATAATGGATGTAAGCTGTGCGCTGACTTTTAATTGTTCATCTTTGGCACCAAAGACAATTACTTCAGTTTTGTCGTTGTTCAATTGAAGGAAATTTTGGCACATCCAATCATTGATTTGTTCAATGCACTTACTCAGTGCTTTTATCGGACTGTAGTCTCCTGGTGATATGGTTATGTAAATGTGTGTGTCGTCTGCATAATTATGGTAGCATAATTTGTTCTTATTCATAATCTGAGCTAGTGGGAGCATGTAGATGTTAAACAGAAGAGGCCCAAGAATGGAACCTTGGGGGACTCCGCATTCAATATTTGTTATATAGACAGACAGACAGACAGACAGACAGACAGACAGACAGACAGACAGACAGACAGACAGACAGACAGACAGACAGACAGACAGACAGATAAACAGACAGACAGCTCTTACCTGGCCCCCCCTAGCCATCATGCTAACAGACAGACAGGCAGACAGACAGACAGCTCTTACCTGGCCTCCCCTAGCCATCATGCTAACAGACAGACAGACAGACAGACAGACAGACAGACAGACAGCTCTTACCTGGCCTCCCCTAGCCATCATGCTAACCCAGATGGTGCTTGTGGGTCTGGAGGAGTTCTCCAGGCAGCTCCTGCACTCCCCGGTGTACGCGTACTTTGAGTCTTTCTTAGCGAACACATAGACCGTGTTGGTAGCCATCTTCTCCTGGGCAATGAGCACCTGGGACCAGAAGGGAGGGGTTTATTTGATTTGATTTGATTAAATTTATTTCAGACATATCAAAAATGAAAAGCATGAAAATACAATAAAAAATATGTTCAAATGATTTCACAAAATAAATAAAAATAAACAAAATAAACAAATAACATATTGAATTGATATGCCTGAAAAGGAGTAGGAAGAAGTATAAACTTATTTGATCCTACCCCTTTTCCACAGCTCAATAACTTATATTTATTATATAATTTATATTAGCGTCCTCTGTTCTTTATAATCCTTTTTACAAATCTATACAATTAGTTATAACTATATTTGATACAATCCATACAAATATAGAACTTGATACTATATATTTTTTTATATTTATACAAAAAAATATATATATATATATATATATTAATATATATTTTTTTTTACACATTTATTAACACACAGAGCGTCTTTCTGCATAAACATCCCGGAGAGAGAAGAGATAACACCTCCAGGTCGGTTGTGGGGGAGCCCAATC
>CM047512.1:32908395-32910895 GCA_026122265.1 Ammodytes dubius | reverse complement strand
TCTAAACACTAAAGCTGCTGGCGTTGTGCATATTGTAACATGTGATCGGATTTATTGAGGCATCCGGGTATTGTTTAGCAAAAGCGTCACATTCATTTCAGCAAGAAAACTCAGTCAGGTCAGGTGTAGTCGTGTAAGTTAAACCGCTACTGAAAAGGTACTGTTAGGGTGAGGGTAGGGTTAACCCCCTCCCTACTGTTGTACCAACATAATCAAAAATGTACTATGCTGCATTCGGGGGAAAAAAGTTTGTTTAAAGTTTGAATGGAGGCTGTAGCTGAACGTATGACAGAGGAGATACATTTCAAAGGAGGTGAAGTTTTAGGGGATTTGAAGGCTGCTCCCGTCCATTTCAATGTGAGAATCATTTTGAAAAACGGTGAATATTTTCAAAAGTTTAAAAGGTAGAAAGAAGAGCGAAGTAACCTCTGGAAGGAGCTGAACATTGAGATGGTTGAACCGTTAAAATCACTCGAGATTTGAAGGAGTTTCAGAGAGCGAAACAACTAACAGACCAAGATAACCTAACCCTATAACCCTATAACCCTCTCTCCTCCTCTCTCTCTCCCTCTCTCTCCTCCTCTCTCTCTCCCTCCTCTCCTTCTCTCTCTCTCTCTCTCCCTCTCCTTCTCTCTCCAAAGAACACACAGAATCGAAAAATAATAATAATGTTTTGAAGAACATCAGTGTGAATGTATCGACTTTTTCTGTTTCAGACTCTGAGGATAAATCCAGACACTTCAGGAGGGTAAGTGTGAGTGCAGAGCCGGCCCAAGGCATAAGCGAACTAAGCGGCTTAGTTTTTTTTTTTTAAGTTTTAATATTATGCAAATGTGAGTTATCATACAAAAAAAGGAATAAAATGTTTTGGTCTAGATAATTAATAGCCTAAAAATGTAATCAGTTCATCTTGGAGGAAATCCGAAATTATCTGATCATGTCACGTTCACATCCATGCACAGTGTGTATTGAGTTTATTTAAAAACAATTGGAAATGGGGCTGCCCTCAGTTGCCCATGCACTGTGTATAGTCTATAGCCTATTTCAGCCTCGTCTGTGGAAAAAAAGATACAGTAGCTGGACAACAGAGTTCTTCTGCTTCGTTCCTCACACTGCATTTAAATGCATTCATTATATTACAGAGAAATATGTCCCGTAAAAGAAAAAGAGCTCCAAGCCCAACCCAGAGGACCCTCCATAATATTTTATTTTATATTAATATTTGTATGGAAAATCCATGCGTCCTTCTTCAATAGCTTCTAATTCATCTGACCCAGTGTCTCCAAATTATTTGTTCACACAAAATTTCTCAGATTTAGCCTCTTAATTTTCCTCTCAAAGTGCACCAGATTCATGCATTTCACTTTAAAAAGGTTAAAAAAAAAACTCCCGGGGGGGCATACCCCCGGACCCCCTAGGAGGGTCTGGTTCTCCACTGTCTGATATTTTCGCACAGCCGCACAGTGGAGGCACTAGCGGAAAACACTGGGTGTGTGAAAAATTGGAGAGGGGCCCCCCTAATCATATTTCGCTTAGGGCCCCTGAAGGCTTGGGCCGCGCGCATGTGCGCGTGTGTGCGTGCGTGCGTGTGTGTGTGTGTGTGTGTGTGTGTCAAATAACCACTAACGGACAGAAAGTGGGGAGGGTCCGGTCTGACTTGTGGCTAGATTGATTGACTGCATCAACCAATCAGGGGCTGCCTTCCACTAACAGACAGTAATAACCCGTCTCTCTCTCAGCCCTCCTGTCTCGGCTCCTCGGTGCACCAGGCGTGTCCTCTGAACTACTCTCCTGTCTGTGGCAGCGACGGCGTGACCTACCCCAACGAGTGCTCACTGTGTGTGCACAGGCTGTGAGTATCTGTCTGTCTGTCTGTCTGTCTGTCTGTCTGTCTGTCTGTCTGTCTGTCTGTCTGTCTGTCTGTCTGTCTGTCTGTCTGTCTGTGGAGCCATTATTCTACTCTTTTGCTTGGTAACATGTAGTTTTGTGTTTGACCACTGGGTGGCAGGATGATGCTGCTCGTCAGCTTCATTGTGGTAGGACCCGGCTGGTTGGTCAATTGGCCAGGTTTCTGAAAAACTGGTCAGACCTGGCTGGCCATGTCAACCTGAAGACTTATGTCAAAGCCTGTAGAAGTTATTGTCCCCAAAGGGAAATTCTTTATCACCAAAATGTACGTTATGGAGAGAGAATTTAAACCTGTTTGTAGACTCAGGACAATGACAGAGTAACTAGCCTGTCCTGTTTATAAGAATGTAGAAGAACTACAAAAGGTACCCAACCTGTTTTTTCATGGGGTCCAAATACTTTTCACAACCACACCCAGACACAAGTAGCAGGTACATGAGGAACGACTCAGGAAATATAATCCAGACAAAACAGTTTAATATCAAAACCCAATCTCGTCACCATTTGGCACACAAAGGGTTTATGGGATGGATTATGTTTGAAACAGTTACACTCCGCTGTGCTCAATCTGAAACATTTTGAACATTTCTGC
>CM047512.1:32895895-32905895 GCA_026122265.1 Ammodytes dubius | reverse complement strand
TATGTTATATACACACAGGAGGCAGAGGGTTAAATCTAATCAAATCAGTTTTATTTTCCTCAGTGGGCTTTACATTCCATATGACACCCTCTGGCTTAGACCCTTAGCTGGGGGGTTTGATCCAGACAGACAGACAGAATCTTCTAGAAAAGACTGGAGAAGTTTTCACATTAGTTGATCTTGTCATGTAAGGCACACATCCCTGTGTGTGTGTGTGTGTGTGTGTGTGTGTGTGTGTGTGTGTGTGTGTGTGTGTGTGTGTGTGTGTGTGTGTGTGTGTGTGTGTGTGTGTGTGTGTGTGTGTGTGTGTGTGTGTGTGTGTGTGTGTGTAGAGCGTGAACCATGGCACATTTAGAAAGAGAACATTCTGGAAAGGGAGGATCTCTTTGAAGGTGTAGTCAGTGATTCTGGAGAACGCTTGTTGTCAAAATCACTTTCTGTCAAAATCAGTGAATATCTCCTCATGATCCACTACCTGTCTGTACTGTGTGTGTGCTCTGAAGAAAATCCAGTGTTAATACACAGCCTAGGCTCTGTAAACAGGGTTAATACACAGCCTAGGCTCTGTAAACAGGGTTAATACACAGCCCAGGCTCTGTAAACTGCTGTTAATACACAGCCCAGGCTCTGTAAACAGGGTTAATACACAGCCCAGGCTCTGTAAACAGGGATAATACACAGCCCAGGCTCTGTAAACAGGGTTAATACACAGCCCAGGCTCTGTAAACAGGGTTAATACACAGCCCAGGCTCTGTAAACAGGGTTAATACACAGCCCAGGCTCTGTAAACAGGGTTAATACACAGCCCAGGCTCTGTAAACAGGGTTAATACACAGCCCAGGCTCTGTAAACAGGGTTAATACACAGCCCAGGCTCTGTAAACAGGGTTAATACACAGCCCAGGCTCTGTAAACAGGGTTAATACACAGCCTAGGCTCTGTAAACAGGGTTAATACACAGCCTAGGCTCTGTAAACAGGGTTAAACACAGCCTAGGCTCTGTAAACTGGCACGTAAACAAAGGAGCCATAGTGTTCCAACACAAGTGTCCTTAAGAATCACTGACTCAGCATTTAAGGCGGACATTATTTAACACACACACACAACACACAAACCCAACACAACCAAACACACCACAAACAAACAAAACACACACACACACAACACTTTGCTTTTGTAAGTTTCTATTGAAAGTTTCCTTACTTTTCTCCAGATTCTACATGTTTCTCTGACGCAAATAAACTTTTCTCAAAGTGTCTTATTTGTGAATTCTATTTTTAAGAACTTTTTTTTTAATTTAATTTATTTTTATACCAAATTAAACTTTTAAACAGTGTTGTGGCCACAGAGGGGTCACGCGCACAGTGATGTCTCCCGTGGTGACCGGAACACGTCATTATTTAACAGTTTAACCGACAGAAATCTGATGAAATAACAAAAATCAACGTGAAATATTGATCTCGTAACGATGACCTGTAGTCTCAGCTGATTGGCCCGTGAGTCAGCGCGTGGGATTCCCCGTCTGAAAGTTGCTGTGTCACTCCTCGGCTTGTGATTGGTCGAAAGGGGGCGTGGCGGGGCGGGGCTTACGTCAGCGGCCCAATCAGAAGCGAGAGTCCGTGTTTACGCTCCACGCGGAAGTAAACATAAAAGCAGACGAACATTCTCAGCTGCGTCACAAAGTTTTGGATCTCGGCTCAAAATTTTCAGTCGTTGGACAGAGACACAGACGGACAGACACACAGAAAGACAGGCGGACAGACACAGACAGACAGAAAGACAGACAACAGAAAGGCGGAGAACACAGAGACAGACAAACGCGGACAGACGACAGAGAAGACAGACAGACACAGAGACACACAGACACAGACAGAGCTACGGACAGGTACATGTCGGTGACGGTGAAGGCTTACCTGTTGGGGAAGAGGAGAGCGTGCGCGAGGTGCGGCGGTTCGCGGTGGACCAGGACGTCTCGTGCAGCTTCGAGTATCTGAGCCGCAAAGCCGCGAGCGTGTTCCCCAACCTGGGCCCGGGGTTCACCTGCTACTACCGGGGTAAGACCTGCTTTATCTGCTATATACTCTGCTAATATTACTGCTAAACTCTGCTATTATACTGTTAAAATACTGCCAACCTGGGCCCGGGTTCACCTGCTACTACCGGGGTAAGACTGCTGTTATTACAGTAACCCTATACCCTTAACTCTGCTATTATACTGTTGAAATACTGCTAACCTGGGCCCGGGGTTCACCTGCTACTACCGGGGTAAGACTGAGAGAATACTGCTAATAACTGCTATAACTCTGCTGTTATACTGCTAATATTACTGCTATATACTGTTAAAATACTGCCAAACTGGCCGGGTTCACTCTATTACCGGGTAAGGAACGAGAGAATACGAGAGAAATATACTGCTATAACTCTGACTGAGAAATACTGCTATAACTCATATACTGTAAGACGAGAATACTGAGAGGATTAATAACCTACCCTACCCTACACTCTGCTATTATCCTGCTATAGGTAAGAACCGAGAGATACTGCACCTATATAGCCCTGCTATAAATCTGCTATTACCTGCTCAAATACTGCTAGAAAACTGCCATAACAGTGCTAAAGTCAGCCTGTTTTACCCCGATATGTGACTGCTATAAAATATATTATATATAAAACATTGCTATATAGTCAGCCTCTACTAGGGTGTAAGAACTGAGATAATAGGCCTACTGCTGGGAAACTGCTTTATCACTGCGAGTCAACCTGTTTTACCGAGAGAAATATTAAGATATTCAGGCTCTACTACAGGGCTAAGAACTGAGATGTGTGACCCCTAAAATACAGTTACAATACAGTATTATTACTGCTTCATTCACCTTTATTCCCGAGGTAAATAGACTATTGTTGTTATTCTGTGAGCTGCTCCAGTGGGCCATTAGTGCTGTGGAAATATTTACTCGGGGATCAATAAAGGCTGAAGTCTGAAGTCTAGTGCCGGGGTTAGAACAGCTATATTATACAGGTGAAACTTAGAAAAATTAGAATATCGTGCAAAAGTTAATTTATTTCAGTAATTCAACTTAAAAGGTGAAAATAATATATTATATAGACTCAATACATGCAAGTGAGTATTTCAAGCCTTTATTTGTTATAATTTTTTATTATTATAGCTTACAGTTTAAAAATCTCAGAAAATTTTGAATATTGCATAAAATCAATAAAAAAGGGATTTTAAATACAGAAATGTCGGCCCTCTATAAAGTATAATCATCCTATGTACTCAGTACTTGGTTTGGGCCCCTTTTGCATTAATTCTTGCCTCAATTCAATTCCTTTTCCATGATATTCTAATTATATGAGTTTCACCTGTAATACTGCTACATTCTAACCCCGAGTCATTCTATCATCATAAATCAAAACTACATTATATTATGAGGAGGAACCTGGAACCAAACGTGAGACTAGAAAGGCCTATGTGTGTAAACCAAACTGTGGGCCCTGCTGCTGTAAACCAAACTGTGGGCCCTGCTGCTGTAAACCAAACTGTGGGCCCTGCTGCTGTAAACCAAACTGTGGGCCCTGCTGCTGTAAACCAAACTGTGGGCCCTGCTGCTGTAAACCAAACTGTGGGCCCTGCTGCTGTAAACCAAACTGTGGGCCCTGCTGCTGTAAAACCAAACATGTGGGCCCTGCTGCTGTAAACCAAACTGTGGGCCTGCTGCTGTAAACCAAACTGTGGGCCCTGCTGCTGTAAACCAAACTGTGGGCCCTGCTGCTGTAAACCAAACTGTGGGCCCTGCTGCTGTAAACCAAACTGTGGGCCCTGCTGCTGTAAACCAAACTGTGGGCCCTGCTGCTGTAAACCAAACTGTGGGCCCTGCTGCTGTAAACCAAACTGTGGGCCCTGCTGCTGTAAACCAAAACTGTGGGCCCTGCTGCTGTAAACCAAACTGTGGGCCCTGCTGCTGTAAACAACAACAGTGAAACAGTAATGGCAAAGGAATGTTGCACTTCTCGGACACACCCAGAGTCACACAGTGCACCTGCAGCCTTTGTGTTCTGAGTTATTAATACCTCAATATTCAGCTCTGCTACCGAGGTTAGCAGGTTAGCATGTTAGCAGGTTAGCATGTTAGCAGGTTAGCGTGCGTGCGTGTGTGTGTGTGTGTGTGTGAGCCCAGTTCATAATTAGGGCTGGGTATCGTCAAGGACTTCGCGATACGATACGTATCACGATACACTGGTCACGATACGATATATCACGATATATTGCGTATCTTGATATATCACGATATATTGCGATATTCCATAAACAAGTTGCCTTGTCAAACATAACAGCACAATATATTGATAATTGCACAGACAAATGAAGTCAAAACTATTTCATTCACAACATCCTTTACTATTTTCTTCCTTTTTTTTTGGTTTTGGCAAATGATCAAACACTGCTGCAGCTGCTTAACATCAAAATAACAAATCCAATTCACTCTTGTACTAACTGTACAGGACACACATCAGTGTGCTTTTGTGACACAGTGAATCTTAAGTGTTCTTATAAACAAAACTGATCTAACTTCAATAGTCAGTATCCTAGAGGCTCAGGCCTGACAGCAGACATGGGTTTGAATCTGACCCGTGGTTGTTCTCTGCATTTCATTCCCTCTCTGCCCCATTTCATATATGTGTCTCTGCACTGTCAATAAAGCCTTGAAAAGCAAAAAAAAAAAAAAAATCATAAAAAATTTATTAAAAAAATATCGATTTTTAGTTATGAAAATCGATACTGATACTCGATTTTTTGACACAGCCCTGTTCATAATGAGTGTCTCTCTCCTGTCTGTCAGATGAGGACGGGGATCTGGTGGCTTTCTCCTCTGATGACGAGCTGATGATGGGACTGGGCTGCATGAAGGAAGACACCTTTCGCCTCTACATCAAAGGTACTGTCTGTCTGACTGTCTGTCTGTCTGTCTGTCTGTCTGTCTGTCTGTCTGTCTGTCTGTCTGTCTGTCTGTCTGTCTGCCTGTCTGTCTATGTGTCTGTCTGTCCTCTCTGTCTCTAAACTGTCAGCAAAGCAGGAGAAAATGCCCAAAAAATAATCTTAAGTTTTTTTTAAAAGTATTTTTCTTTTCTTCTGTTGTTTCAGAGAGAAAGGAGCATCGCAGAGACTTCCCGATGCACGCCTTCCCTCCGTTTGCCTTCGCTGCCCCCCCTCATGCCCCTCCCCCTGGCCACGGACCCCCCCATGGTCCCCCCCCTCATGGTACTTTACTACACCTCAACACGTACTATTTTCCATGCTGCTACCTAGTCCTATTTTTATATTATATATATATTATGGAACCATTGGCGCTTTAGCCTATATGCTAATATCTGAACACTCTTTGTGTAGTGTGGAACTGACAGCTGGAGTCTTTTTTAGTCTTTTTATTGTTGTTTGTCTTTTTACTGTTTTTGTATTGTATTATGGACCGTTTTCTCTCTGTGTCTGGAATAAAATAAAAATGAAAAATAAAAATAAATATATTCATATATATTTTCCGATTCTTAGGACCCCCTCCCCCCGGCCATGCCCCCCCTCAGTGTGGGGGGCTGGGCATGGGACCGGCCCTGCACCCCGGCGTGACCTGTGATGGATGTGAAGGTCCTATCGTTGGGACGAGGTTCAAATGCTCCGTCTGTCCCGACTATGACCTGTGTTCCTCCTGCCAGGCGCAGGGCACACACACCGAGCACGCACTGCTCCCCATGTGGCACCCAATGCAGGTAGCTGTCTGTCTGTCTGTCTGTCTGTCTGTCTGTGTCTGTGTCTGTCTGTGTGTCTGTCTGTCTGTATTTCTTAACTTTTTTTTGATAGGTAGTTCCTACCTTCATCACACACACACTCCAATCCACTGATATGAGATCAGTTTGCAATTTTCAACTACTAAATTAATGGTAGGACTGTGGCCACTAGAACTGGTCTCTGGTCAGCAACGGTCTTGAAAACAGCATGAGTGTGCTTGTGACACGCGTGCAGGTTTATGGGCACGTGTCCCAGCAGATTTTTTAAATCTGAAATAAAAAAATAAAAGTTTATAGTTAGCAAGTGTAACATGTTCTAAGGGCAGAACTTCATAAATAAAGGTTTATTTGTTTAACAAGATCCTTTATTCTCTTCTCCAGAATGCACCAGAATGCTTAGATTACATGTTAAAAAGACCGAAAAATCTTCTGGGGGGGGGGGGATGCCCCCAGACCCCCCCAGACCCCCCTTCAGGGGTTTAGTTTTCTGACAAACATTACAATGGATACTAACATGATTTGGGCATCTGGGATTATAAATCATCCCTGCATTGGTTGTACAGCATATCACATGCTATTCATTCAGGTGTGCGATGGCCACCCCACTCTAGCTCTGTGGCCCACCTTGGCCCCCCCAGTCAAAACTTCCTGGAAACGCCACTGCGTCAGCATAAAGAGACACTCCATGTTGCTTGTGTGCGCTGATCTTTGTTTACATACCAGCATGACATCATGTATTGGGACAAACTAAATCTGTGTGTGTGTGTGTTTAATGTTTTGTGTGTGTCTGTGTGTGTTTGTTTGTGTGTGTGTTTAATGTTGTGCGTGTGTGTGTGTTTAATGTTTTGTGTGTGTGTGTGTGTGTGTGTGTGTGTGTCCCATTAATGTGCCTCTTGTCCCTCCAGCAGTGGTTTCCTCGGGGGAAGTGGATGAAGAGAATGAGACAGTGCATGTGGAGCCCGGCCCAGGGAATGGGTCAGAGCGCTAACACTGAGGGACAAGAGGCTCCGGCAGGCAGCAGCGCCCCCTCTGGTGAGACACACACACTGCACACACTGCAATAGGGCTGGGTATCGTCAAGGACTTCGCGATACGATACGTATCACGATACACTGGTCAGGATACGATATATCACGATATATTGCGTATCTTGATATATCACGATATATTGCGATATTCCATAAACAAGTTGCCTTGTCAAACATAACAGCACAATATATTGGTAATTGCACAGACAAATGAAGTCAAAACTATTTCATTCACAACTTCCTTTACTATTTTCTTCCTTTTTTTTGGTTTTGGCAAATGATCAAACACTGCTGCAGCTGCCATAACATCAAAATAACAAATCCAATTCACTCTTGTACTAACTGTACAGGACACACTGAAAATGAAAACACATCAGTGTGCTTTTGTGACACAGTGAATCTTAAGTGTTCTAAACAAAACATATTTAACTTCAATAGTCAGTATCCTAGAGGCTCAGGCCTGACAGCAGACATGGGTTTGAATCTGACCCGTGGTTGTTCTCTGCATTTCTTTCCCTCTCTGCCCCATTTCATATCTGTCTCTCTGCACTGTCAATAAAGCCAAAAAAGCAAAAAATTTAATAAAAATTAAATTAATAAAAAAAATATTGATTTTTTTGTTATAAAAATCGATACTGATATCGCGAAACTAAGTATCGCGATATATGGATATTTCGATTTTTTGACAGCCCTACACTGCACTCACTCATCTGAAATAGTTTGGTTTATTTATTAAAAAAATATATAATTCGTATTATTAATCGGTGTACCTGTGTGTGTGTCTGTCTCTCTGTCTGTCTCTCTGCCTGCCTGTCTGTCTGTCTCTCTGTCTGTCTGTCTGTCTGTCTGTCTGCCTGTCTGTCTGTCTCTCTGTCTGTCTGTCTGTCTGTCTGTCTGTCTGTCTGTCTGTCTGTCTGTCTGTCTGTCTGTCTGTCGTCTGTAGCGTCTCAGGCTAACGTTGATTTCCTGAAGAACATCGGTGAAGGTGTGGCGGCCATGTTGAGCCCACTGGGTGAGTGATGATGTCACTGGTTCACTGGCTCCTGATTGGTTCATTCATTCTGTCAATCAAAGCCTCTTAATATTAATAAAAAAGTTGGATATTGAATTTATGTGTATTTTTCAAAAAAGCGGTTGGTGGTATATGATCAAAACTGGCATCTAAAGGGTTAATTTTTATTTGTGATTTATTAAATCATGACATAAATTTAATAACAACGCCTTCATGAAAAATAATGAAAAAAAAAATTGTGAAAAAATATTGATCTTTCATTTTAATGCAGTTTAAAGGTCAAAATGTACTTAACGGTCCCAGGGTAACTTTTTTTTTAATAGGGCATAAGGGTTAAAAAAGTAAATTTGGTTAATTAATTGGTGGTTTAATTTTGGTGAATGTTATTTTGACTGATTGAATATTCGTATAAACTTTATTCAGGAATCGACGTTGACATCGACGTGGAGCACGAGGGCCAGAGGACCAAGGTAGCGCCTAGCAACCAGGAGGCCACACCCCCTAGCAACCAGGAGGTCCCGCCCCCTGGCAACCAGGAGACCACACCCCCTGGTAACAAGGAGGCCACACCCCCTGGTAACAAGGAGGCCACACCCCCTGGCAACAAGGAGGCCACACCCCCTGGTAACAAGGAGGCCACACCCCCTAGCAACCAAGAGGTCCCGCCCCCTGGTAACAAGGAGACCACGCCCCCTGGCAACCAGGAGACCACGCCCCCTGGCAACCAGGAGGCCACACCCCCTGGCAACCAGGAGGTCCCGCCCCCTAGCAACCAAGAGGTCCCGCCCCCTGGTAACCAGGATGTAAACAAAGAGACTCCACCAGCGCCTAGCAACAAGCCTAGCAACAAGCCCCCCCTCTCTCGAGGCGCCAGTGAAGGGTCAAAGGTGAGAGTCTAAAAAAACATCATAAAATAACTATAACTATATCTCCTCTTTCTCTCTCCTCTCCTCCATACTACACCTGATCATAAACAGCATCTAGTTAGGATGCAGTATGCTACAACTGGGACATACTTTTACTCTCTTATTTCATCATAACATTGCGCCTTGATCTTGCCTCTTGCTTTTATATCCGTCTCATCCCCGGTTGTTTTCATACGGAGGCTTCGTTGATGTGACTTCACTTCCGGTGCGCACTGGATTGTGGGTCAGAATCGCCCAAATAGCATGCTGATTTCAACACTAACAATCTCAGCCGGATCTAGTAGGACATCCGGGTACTTCTAACCATCCTAAATCTGGCCACAAGAATCGGGACATCCTAAATCTTTCTTCTACCAAACTATATAGTAGATAGTATGGGGACTGGAACACAGGGATATTTTTTTAATGGATAAAAGCATTGAGCCTGTTCTAAACCCTGCTCAGACAGACAGACCCTGTTCTAACCTGTCTTTCCTCTCTTAGGGCAGCAGAGACTCGGATGAGGAGTGGACTCACCTCAGCCCTAAGGAGGTGGATCCCTCTAGTGGAGAACTGCAGTCACTGCTGGCCGGGGAGACAGAGAGACAGACAGAGAGACAGACAGAGAGACAGACAGCCAGCCCAATGGACCAGGAGACAGGCCCACAGCCAGGCCCCGTGCTACAGCCAGAGCCCATGCAGCATGACGGGCCATCGGGTCTGAAGCCCGGCTCTGGTCCCACTGGGCTGAGGGAGGCCGCCCTGTACCCGCACCTGCCCCAAGGTGAGACACAAGACAAGTAGTGTGTGTGTGGTGTGTCTGTGTGTGTGTGTAGTGTGTGTGTGTGTGTGTCTGTCTGTGAGTGTGTGTGTCTGTGTGTGTGTGTCTGTGTGTAAGTGTCTGTGTGAGTGTGTGTCTGTGTTGTCTTTCTGTGTGTGTCTGTGAGTGTGTGTGTCTGTCTGTGAGTGTGTGAGTGAGTGTGTCTGTCTGTCTGTCATCATATTGAGTGAGACAGTGAATAGAATGGGTCAGACAGTCATTTGGTGAATGCTAACGTCCTGCTACATGCTACCTCCACCCAGAGGCTGACCCGCGGCTGATCGAGTCCCTGTCCGCGATGCTTTCGATGGGTTCACCGACGAGGGCGGCTGGCTCACGCGCCTGCTCCAGGCTAAGGACCACGACATCGGGGCCGCTCTGGACGCCATTCAGTACGACAAGACACGCCCCCTGTGATGTCATAACGACGTCACCCAGCGATGTCACATATACTC
>CM047512.1:32883395-32893395 GCA_026122265.1 Ammodytes dubius | reverse complement strand
TTCAGTTTGATAAACTTTACAGAAACAAGCAAGAGGCAAGATCAAGGAGCCATGTTAGGATGAAATAAATAAGTTAAAGTATTTGATCATCAGTTCTGATATATGCAAGACAGACATCAGAATCCAAATGGTGTTTATCTCTGGCCCACAGTGCAGTTAGAACGATAAAAATAAAAAAGTTTGCCACCCCTGGCCTACGTAGACGATATACAGTGCTGTGCAAAGGTTTCAGACATGTGTGAAGAAAGGCTGTGAACCCGCCCTGCATAATTTATCATTAACCCACGGCGCAATAGGAACGATAAAAAAATAAAGAGTAGAATAAGATAAACATAAACATAAACAATATTTACATTAGATGATTTTGATGAAGTATGTCCCATTTGTAGCATACTGCATGCTAGCTAGAGACTGATTATGATCAGATGTAGTATGTAGAATAGTAGACAGACAGTAAGAAAGACAGACACAGACACACACACAGACAGACAGACAGACACACACAGACAGACACACACACACACACACACACACACACACACACACACACACACACAGACACAGATTTGTAGCGCAGTGTTAAAGGTGTGTACAGGTGTGTTACCTGTAGGGGTGTGGCCTGTCAGTCTTGTTTCCATAGAGACGGTCTCTGTCCATAATGACATCGTCCTCTTCCTCCTCCGGCTCCTCCCTCTCAGGTGAGCCCAGGTATTTACTCCATCGACTAACACTCTGAGGCACCTGAAGACAGTATGGACAGCTGTCAGTGTGTGTGTGTGTCTGTCTGTCTGTGTGTTGTGGGGGGGTGGGGGGGGGCTGTGTGTGTGAGAGAGAGACTGTGAGTGAGTGTGTGAGTGTGTGTGTGTCTGTGTGTTACCTGCACACAAACATTATGAACTCCATAATCAAAACACACACCTTGTTGTAGTGTGAACAAAGCCGTGTCTATTTTTACACCTGCAGAGTGAGTGAGTGAGTGAGTGAGGAGTGAGTGAGTGAGTGAGTGAGTGAGTGAGTGAGTGAGTGAGTGAGTGTGTGTGTGTGTGCGTGAGTGTGTGTGTGGGGGGGGGAGGCGGTTGCTGTGTGTGTGTGTCTGTGTGTGTGTGTGTGGGGGGGGAGGTGCTGTGTGTGTGTGTGTGTGTGTGTGTGTGTGTGTGTGTGTGTGTGTGTTGTGTGTGTGTGTGTGTGTGTGTTTTCCACCTGAGTATGAGTCACCTGTCCCTCTGGTTCTTCAGGTTCCTCCTCTCTGTCGTTCTCCATCTGATGACTGATAACAACAGAGATTATATATATATATATTTTTTTTTAACCTTTATTTCTACAGGTAAATCCCATTGAGACCGAAGACTCTTTTGCAAGGGAGACCTGTTCCCATTCCCACGTTACCATTCACACACACATTCATACACCGATAGCAGGCTAACTATGGACATTCACACGAGGCAAGGTGGGTGAAGTGTCTTGCCCAAGGACACAACAACCATGACACAGGTGGCAGGGCAGGGATCGAACCTCCAACCCTTTGATCATCGGCCGACCCGCTCTACCAACTGAGCCACAGTCGCCCACATATATGTTTCTTTTAAAAGTTATTTAGATTATTTACGAGCGTAACATCCTCTTGAAATGCAGATTATTTTTATTTATTTTTATTTGCTTTTACTTTGTTTTGTCTGTGTTAGATTATACGATTATATTAAAACAAATATATATATTTCTCAAAAATAATGACTTTGATGCCATTATATCCAGAACAGACAGGTGTGTGCTGCCTGTTACCATAGCTCCCAGGTAAACAGTGATGGTCAGGGTCAGGTAAACAGGTGTGTATTGAGTGACAGGTTGGTTACTATAGCTCCCAGTGAGTGACAGGTTGGTTACTATAGCTCCCAGTGAGTGACAGGTTGGTTACTATAGCTCCCAGTGAGTGACAGGTTGGTTACTATAGCTCCCAGTGAGTGACAGGTTGGTTACTATAGCTCCCAGTGAGTGACAGGTTGGTTACTATAGCTCCCAGTGAGTGACAGGTTGGTTACTATAGCTCCCAGTGAGTGACAGGTTGGTTACTATAGCTCCCAGTGAGTGACAGGTTGGTTACTATAGCTCCCAGTGAGTGACAGGTTGGTTACTATAGCTCCCAGTGAGTGACAGGTTGGTTACCATAGCTCCCAGTGAGTGACAGGTTGGTTACTATAGCTCCCAGTGAGTGACAGGTTGGTTACTATAGCTCCCAGTGAGTGACAGGTTGGTTACTATAGCTCCCAGTGAGTGACAGGTTGGTTACTATAGCTCCCAGTGAGTGACAGGTTGGTTACCATAGCTCCCAGTGAGTGACAGGTTGGTTACTATAGCTCCCAGTGAGTGACAGGTTGGTTACTATAGCTCCCAGTGAGTGACAGGTTGGTTACCATAGCGCCCAGGCAGTGAGTGACAGGTTGGTTAGGGTTAGAGGGTTAGGATTAGGGTTAGACAGGTTGTATTGGTTACCATAGCTCCCAGGCAGTGAGTGAGTGACAGGTTGTAGGGTTAGGGTTAGGGTTAGGGTGAGTATTGGTTACCATAGCGCCCAGTTCTGCTCCTCCATCTTGTTTCCTCTCGTGGCGTTTAGTTTCTGGACGTGGCGTCTGCAGTCAGCCCCGTTGCCCCGGGCGATCTCCTGAGGACCAATCAGAGAGAGGAGAGGGTTAAGCCCCGCCCACACAGAGAGAGAGAGAGAGACAGGAGAGAGAGAGAGAGAGAGAGAGACCAGAGGCAGGGATAAGGCTCCTACAGTTACAGACCTTCCTCTCCTCATGTCAGAACCTTTGCAGTTTATTTGACTGCTCTCATTACTGCAGCAGCAGCTGTGTTACAGCGCCCTCCTGTGGTGGTCAGAGGGTAGTGCACGGCAGGTTAACAGATTTATTAAGCCGGATATAAACGAGAGTGTGTCTGTCTATACAACTGTTTTTAACACTGTTTAATCAGCTGGGTGCCTGTAAAACATGTTAACCTGCCTACACTACATGTTTATAGGCAGACAGACTAGATTATATCCGTCTTAAAGGAATACTTCACCCATACTGAACCAGCGTTCTATCATTATAAAATCACTATTATAATATAATGAATGAGGTTTTTCTTCCCTCAGTCTTCCCTCAGTCTTCCCTTGGCCCAGCTGTCCTGTTAATCCTAACTCTTACTGTGATGTCACAAGAAGGTAACTGTAGGGTTAGACAGTGAGACCATAAAACACTCTTTCTGCCTTTTCTCAGGCTAAGATGATCCGATTTATTTATTTTTTGCACATTTATACTAAATAGGATCTCAGAGTTCAATACACCTTCATATTCCAACCGGTGAAGTAGGTCTTTAATAATTCAGTTCTCAACGGGTTAATCAGCTGTCAGTGATTCATATGGAAAGTGGACAGAATGTGGAATAAGGAGAGAAAGCCCCAAAGCTTTGGTATGAGAGAGAGGGGGGGGGGGAGTGAGAGAGAGAGACAGAGAGAGAGACAGAGGGAGGGGAGAGAGAGAGAGAGAGAGAGAGGGGGGGAGAGAGAGACAGACAGAGAAAGCCCCAAAGCCTTGGTATGAGGCTCTAGTATACGTTGGACCAGGGTTTAGTGTCATGTTAACTAGTGCAATAGACCACGTGCAATAGAGCAGTGTGCAATAAACTCAGGCACTTTTTCTCGCACTTTCCTCGCACTTTAAATTGTCTGAATGTTTTTATGTCCTAGAATTACCATGTGATGTTCTTGTTGTTTTAGCTTTGTCCAATGTGTAGGCCAAGGTGAATGGACTTCAGCCAATCAGAAGAGAGTATTCACCCAGACCGTGGGATCCATATGTTTAGAGGTAATACAGGCGCTGGGGTATTATATTGTATTGTATTGTATTGTATAATATTATATTATAATATATTATATTATATTATATTATATTATATTATATTATATTATATTATATTATATTATATTATATTATATTATATTATATTATATTACATTCATACCTTCATCAGTGACTGTTTCTCTCCGCATAGTTTACAGCTCCAACGGGTCACTTTCTTCACCTGAGAGAGAGAGAGAGAGAGAGGGAGAGAGAGAGAGAGAGAGAGAGAGAGAGGGAGGGAGAGAGAGAGAGAGAGAGAGAGAGAGACAGAGAGAGACAGACAGACAGACACACACACACTTCATTAGTAATACAGTATTTTACACACAGACTGGCAGATAAAACATTTCATTGACAGTCCATAGAACTGTGTCTGTGTGCGCGCGATGTGTGTGTGCGTGTGTGTGCGCGGTGTGTATGTGTGCGCAGTGTCTGTGTGTGTGTGTGTGTGTGTGTGTATGTGCGCGCGGTGTATGTGTGTGTGCGCGGTGTGTGTGTGTGTTGTGTGTGTGTGTGTGTGTGTGCGCGGTGTGTGTGTGTGTGTGTGTGTGGTGTGTGTGTGTGTGTGTGTGTGTGTGTGTGTGTGTGTGTGTGTGTGTATGTGCGCGCGGTGTTGTGTGTGTGCGCGGTGTGTGTGTGTGTGTGTGTGTGTGTGTATGTGCGCGATGTGTGTTCGTATTTACCTGGTGAACCTGAAAACTTTGACATTTGAAACACTGAACGACGTGAAACTCCTGAGCCATGATGACGACACACGTCTGAGTCTCCCGCGTGCGGTTTGACAACAATCATACGTCACAGCCGGTCACAGCGTACGTCACACAGCGTGTCAGAGAGAGAGACAGCGCCCTCTGTCGGCCGGAGGGACAGCGGTGATCCCGGGTATTAAAAACACACTTATTTACAGGTGAAACTCGAAAAATTTGAATATCGTGCAAAAGTTCATTTATTTCAGTAATTCAACTTAAAAGGTGAAACTAAAATATTATATAGACTAATTACATGCAAAGTGAGATATTTCAAGCCTTTATTTGTTATAATTTTGATTATTATGGCTTACAGCTTATGAAAACCCCACACAGTTTATGAACAAATTCAAAATCTCGGAAAATTTTAATATGACATGAAATCAATAAAATAGGGATTTTAAATTCAGAAATGTCGACCCCTCTATAAAGTATAATCATGCATATGTACTCAGAACTTGGTTTGGGCACCTTTTGCATCAATTCTTGCATCAATTCCCATGATATTCTAATAATATATGAGTATCACCTGTATATACTATCTATGTATTACACTCGACTGCACTACCATAATAGTAATAAAACCTTAACACACACACACACACACACACACACACACACACACACACACACACACACACACACACACACACACACACACACACACACACACACGCACACACACACACACAGTCAGGCAGTGTGTATCTTCTACATAGAACAGAAATGTAAAAGCAACACTTTTGTTTTGGCTCAAATTTTCCATCCGCTGAAATCTAAGATGATTGAGCAAAGAGACAGACAGACACACACACACACACACACACACACACACACACACACACACACACACACACACACACACACATTGACTCACACAGACGGACACACACACACTGAGCAAAGAGCTGTT
The DNA here is from genome assembly GCA_026122265.1 of Ammodytes dubius. Classification (NCBI taxonomy): domain Eukaryota; kingdom Metazoa; phylum Chordata; class Actinopteri; order Uranoscopiformes; family Ammodytidae; genus Ammodytes; species Ammodytes dubius. The sequence goes on along the minus strand of CM047512.1, from coordinate 32,887,858 downwards.
AGTTCACAGAGCTGTTTGCTTTCATGTGGCGTCGCTATGACAAACAGCTACGAGTCAGTGGGACTTCAATCTGCAACGGATAACGAAGTAAAAAATCGTTTTATTTTTTCGCCCCTGCCCTTCAAACGGTCTGAGTCGGACACTGCGCACACACACACACTGTAACACACACATTAACACACAGACACACACTCTCACACACACACACACACACACACACACACACGCACACTTGACAGGTTAGGGCTGTTTGAGCACGTTGTAGACACACACACACACACACACACACACGCACACGCACAGACACGCACGCACACGCACACGCAGACGCAGACGCACACGCACACGCACACGCACACGCACACGCACACACACACACACACACACACACACACACCACACACACACACACACACACACACACACACACACACACACACACACACACACACACACACACACACACACACACACACACACACACACACACACACACACACACACACACAGTTTAAAGACAGTCAGAGCTTTACTGATGATTCAACAGGAATGGTTTTATTTATATTCAGTCAGAAAAGATAAAAAGTTTAAAATGAAAAATACAAAAATCAACATCAACAAAAAGACATTTCCTGGTTCTTCTTATGTGTGTGTGTTAATGTGTGTGTTAATGCTTTAATGTGTGTGTGTGTGTGTGTGTTAATGTGTGTGTGTAAATGCTTTAATGTATATGTGTGTGTGTGTCTCTGTGTGTGTGTGTGTGTGTGTGTGTGTGTGTGTGTGTGTGTGTGTGTAGAATAATAATACAGATTAATTATATAAATGCTGACACATGAGAATAATAACACAGCTGATGCATCATGGGAATAATTCAGACAATATAGAAGAATTTAAAAAACTAGATTAAAGGTGCAGTCAGTGATTCTGGAGAACGCTTGTTGTCTAAATCACTTTCTGTCAACAAAAAATGGCCCACTGTAGCTATAGCAACATGCCAGTTTACAGAGCCTAGGCTGTGTATTAACACTGGATTGTTTTCAGCACACACACAGTACAGACAGGTAGCAGACAGACAGGTAACAGACAGACAGGTAGCGGATCATGAGGAGATATTTTCCAGAATCACTCAGTGCGGTTACATGGCACAACTAGATTGGATTATCACATATACCGAACAAGACACTTAAAAGGACCGTGTCACTTGTCTGAGTATACATGGCCCTTCAGGAATCGGATAAATGTCCGATGCATGGCTGTCTCCACTATGCTAGGTGTTCTTATCCGACTTCTCTTGTCCGTTAATGTGCCGATTTGTGTGCCAAGTAGATCGGATAAAGGAGTTTACATGCAGTTTACAAGTCCTGTTGAAGTCTTATTCCTTTATTTACCCGATTATGAGTCTGCATGTAAACGCACTGAGTGACTGCACCTTTAAACCTTTAAACCTGTGAAGTGTGAGCGACCTTTGACCTCTGAAATGTAAAATATTCATAAAACACAAAGTTTCTTAAAACGTCCGACAGGTTGAAATAACAATATGACCTCGTTCCTACTGATGGTTCAGTGAATGTGTGTGTGTGTGTGTGTGTGTGTGTGTGTGTTAGTGTGTGTGTTCTGCTGTGAATGTGTGTTAATGTGTGTGCGCGTGTTAATGTCTGTCTTCCTCAGTAAACATGTGTGTTAATGTGTGTGTGTGTGTTCTGCAGTAAACATGTGTGTGTGTGTGTTCTGCAGTGTGTGTGTTTTAATGTGCGTGTTAATGTGTGTGTGTGTCTGTCTGTGCCTGTTAACGTGTGTGTGTGTGTTAATGTCTGTGTGTGTGTGTGTTAATGTGTGTGCCTCAGTGTGTGTGTGTGCCTCAGTGTGTGTGTGTCGTTCAGTGAGTGTGTGTCTGTGTGTGTGTTAATGTGTGTGCCTCAGTGTGTGTGTGTTGTTCAGTGTGTGTGTGTGTGTGTGCCTCAGTGTGTGTGTGTGTGTGTGTGTGCCTCAGTGTGTGTGTTGTTCAGTGTGTGTGTGTGTTCAGTGTTAACAGGTAAACTGACTCAGAGATTAAAAGCCGATCGGTGAATAAACAGAGAACGTATGACGTCATCAGGCAGCAAGGCTTCGGTTCCTTCAAAATAAAAGTCTCAACGTGACGCCGTAAATGATTAATATGAATATCCAGGTAATATATATATACACTGTATACGAGCCTCGTTTCCACTGGGCAAAACGGTTCGGTACGGTAACACTAGGCCACACACACACACACGCACGCACGCACGCACAGACAGACAGACAGACAGACAGACAGACAGACAGACAGACAGACAGACAGACAGACAGACAGACAGGCAGACAGACGGAGAGACAGACAGACACACACAGTGGAAAGGCTAATAAGAACCGAACCGAACCATACTCAGTGTAAACGAGGCGTCAGAACCATCAGACCATTTAATTCTCCTCATTAAGAACTTTTATATTTCATAAAACAAATAAAAACATAAAGTGTTAGTTTAGAGTTTACACAGAGAAGGGTTAGAGGGTTAGAGGGTGAGAGGGTGAGAGGGTTAGGGGGTTAGGGGGTGAGAGGGTGAGAGGGTTAGGGGGTGAGGGGGTGAGAGGGTTAGAGGGTGAGAGGGTTAGAGGGTGAGAGGGTGAGAGGGTTAGAGGGTGAGAGGGTTAGAGGGTGAGAGGGTGAGGGGGTTAGAGGGTGAGAGGGTTAGAGGGTGAGAGGGTTAGGGGGTTAGAGGGTGAGGGGGTTAGAGGGTGAGGGGGTTAGAGGGTGAGAGGGTGAGAGGGTGAGAGGGTTAGAGGGTTAATCTCACACAGAGATAACTGGCGAAACACACAGACAAATGTATTTCGTTTTGATTCAGAAACTGGTTCAGGATAAAATGGAGAGATAATGTGAGGAACAGTTTGGGTCTTCAGGGCTTCCGTAGTTCAGTCCAATGTTTATCTGATCCTCAGTCAGTGTTTATGTACAGATGGCCTTCAGAGAGACAGAGAGAGACACACACAGACACGCAGGCACAGACACACACACACACACACACACACACACACACACAGCCACAACACACACACACACACACACACACACACACACTGTAACACTCACACTCACACACACCTGACAGGTTAGGGCTGTGTGAGCATGTTGTAGACACACACACACACTCACACACACACACACACACACACACACACACACACACACACACACACACACACACACAGACACACACACACACACACACACACACACACACACACACACACACACACACACACACACACACAGACACAGAGCTCAGGGCCCGTGCTCTGCGTCTGGGTTGGAGCTGGTTTGCCGCTCCACAGCACGCTGGGTTTTGCAGGCGGCCATCTTCCCGTTGAAGTCTCTCTTCTTCTCAAAGTAATCGACTAGCGGAGCCTCGGTTAGCATGGAGGCTAGCACCTGGCAACACGGAGAAATATATAAATTATAACGAATCATAGTATTATGACTGTGTGTGAATGAATGGAACCTGGAACCCTGTAAAGCGTCTTTGAGTGCCTTGAAAAGCGCTATTAGTATAACATTAGTATAACAAGTTGTACATACAGCCCCTGAAAACATTCAGAGACCAGTCTGGATTTTTCTTAAATCTTCATCTCTACATTACTTATTGAAAATGCTCTTTATGACAAAAAACATTATTAAACGTCTGAGATAAACTGAATCAATCAATCAAACCTGTTCGAAGGTGATCGACCAATCCGCATCCAGCGTGCTGCCCCGCCTCCTCGGCTCTGGGCCTATCAGAGAAGAGAAGGGTTTATCAGAGAGACAGACAGACAGACAGACACACAGACAGACAGGCAGACAGACAGACAGAGAGACAGACAGACAGACAGACAGACAGACAGACAGACAGACAGACAGACAGACAGACAGACAGACAGACAGACAGACAGACAGACAGACAGACAGACAGACAGACAGACAGGCAGACACATAGTTGGGGCGACTGTGTCTCAGGTGGTAGAGCGGGTCGGCCAATGATCAAAGGGTTGGCGGTTCGATCCCCGCCCGGCCACCTGTGTCATGGTTGTTGTGTCCTTGGGCAAGACACTTCACCCACCTTGCCTGGTGTGAATGTGTATGACTGCTGTATGTTTGAGGTGGTGGTCGGAGGGGCCGTAGGTGCTGAATGGCAGCCACGCTTCCGTCAGTCTGCCCCAGGGCAGCTGTGGCTACTCTGGTAGTTTACCACCACCAGTATGACTGTGTGTGAATGAATGGAACCTGGAACCCTGTAAAGAGCTTTGAGTGACTAGAAAAGCGCTATATAAATCCAATCCATTATTACAGACAGACAGACACACTGACCTGCCGGCTCTGGGCCTATCAGAGCGCAGTCCTCTGTGATGTCATCGCGGGAGCCTGAGCTGACCAATGAGAAGGAGGACAGCGACTCTGAGTCAGAGGC
>CM047512.1:32873395-32878395 GCA_026122265.1 Ammodytes dubius | reverse complement strand
CGATGTGACGTCACTTCATAAGCGCACTGGATTGTGGGTCAGAATCGCCCAAATAGGATGCAGTTTTCAACACTAACAATCTTGGCCGGATGAAGTAGGACATCCGGGTACTTCTAACCATCCTAAATCTGGCCACAAGAATCGGGACATTCTAAATCTTTTTTCTACCATACTATATAGTAGAAAGTATGAGATTCGGAACGCAGGGTTAGTTAATTTAAGATTTTCATGCAAATCATTCAGATTCAGGGGTAAGGATCAGAAAAGATTTTGGCCGTGTCTGAACTGCCATACTAACGTCCTACTCATACTCATTTTGACTTCAATTTGAGTATGTGACGGTTGGGTATGCGAGTTTGGGTATGTGAGAAATTCCCGGATGAGTACTAACTTCCGGGAAGATTTTGGGTATAATCGATCGTATACTTTTCCTACTCAACCACCCCACAATGCATTGGGTCAATTCTACCCGCCCAGGAAAATGAAATATTTTCGAGCAAGTTGCTAGGCAACAACATTGTTTGGGGTTCCGCGATCTGACAACTGTACGTGCAGTCATTCATAAACTCTTACAATAGATAAGAGACGAAGATAAATACCTAACAACATTAGAGTCACTAAGTGAAATGAGTGAAGTGAGTCTGATAGTGGAGAGAGATCAGAACAGATCGCTGTTCCACACACCGCGGCTCGTCCAGCTCAACTCACAGACAGCTGAGTGCTGATGAGCCGGACAGAGAGCGTCGGAGGGATCCTCCGCCTCAAAACATCATTATTATAAAACAAGAGGTCTAACACAGATGATGAACACAGGACTGTAAAAATCTAGTTCAATATCTAACCTGTAGAGGGCGGTTATAAGCTTAACAGTGTCTAAACTGCCTGAATCTTATAAGAAGAAGAAGAAATTCTTCATTGCTTGAGTATACTTCAACTGAGAACGTTTTAGACGCAGCTCGCATACACAATCGATCTTTGAGTAGAGAGTATGCAGTATATAGATGGTGAGTATGTAGGATGTAGAACGCTAGTATGGCAGTTCAGACACGGCCTTATTTAGACCGTTCACTGGAAAGGTTTTACATCAAACAGGGTTGTGTCTTGGTTTGGGAAAGACAGTAGCTCCCCCTGCTGTCAGAGAGAGGGACTGCAGGTCATCTCAGTCATGCTCCAGGTTAGAGGGTGTCTGTCAGTGTGTTACCTGTGTTACCTGGGGGACAGTTACCTTGGTTACCTGGAGGTTGGTCTTCAGTAAAGAACTGAGCGGCTTCCAGAGCAGACTCCGCCTCTTCCGGACAGACGGCTGGAAACATGACAGACAGACAGACAGACAGGCAGACAGACAGACAGACAGACAGACAGACAGACAGACAGACAGAGAAACAGACAGACAGACAGACAGACAGACAGGGAGGGAGGGAGGGAGGGAGACAGGGAGGGAGGGAGACAGGGAGGGAGGGAGGGAGGGAGGGAGACAGGGAGGGAGGGAAGGAGGGAGGGAGGGAGGGAGACAGGGAGGGAGAGAGGGAGGGAGGGAGGGAGGGAGGGAGGGAGATAAATATTATTAGTATTATTATTATTATTTTTTTTTTAATCCCGGTAAAGGGTTTTTACTGGGAGTTTTTTCTCAGCCGAGCTAAGGGTGTAAGGGCAGGGTGTCATATTGTATCATATATCATATTGTATGAAATGTAAAGCCCACTGAGACAAATGTATTTGTGATTTTGGGCTGTACAAATAAAACTGATTTGATTTGATTTAAATGAATACATTCATACTAGCCCATTCATCTCCCAAACTGTCCCTTTGAGACTTTGGGCTTTTAATGAGGCACGGCCCGAGCTGGAAACAGCAGGAACATTTCTATTGAATGTAATTCTGACTGATATTAAAATAGTCTTAGATTTAATCTGGAAAACCCTGATACCGTGAACACTGTACTGTGTGTGTGTGTGTGTGTGTGTGTGTGTGTGTGTGTGTGTGTGTGTGTTCCTGTTCTTACCTGGCGGCAGGTGCAGCTTGTAGAGCAGTTTGAGTTTCTCCGTCATGTCTCCGTGATACATCATACCTGAAGAGAGAGGCAGACACATCAACGGTCAAGGGTACATATTTAGTATGCAAGGGCACGAGTTAAGTATGCAAGGGTACGTATTTAGTATGCAAGGGCACGAGTTAAGGGCACATATTTAGTATGCAAGGGTACACATTTAGTATGCAAGGGCACGAGTTAAGTATGCAAGGGCACGAGGCAAGGGTACATATTTAGTATGCAAGGGCACACGTTAAGTGTGCAAGGGTACACATTAAGTATGCAAGGGCACGAGTTAAGGGCACATATTTAGTATGCAAGGGTACATATTTAGTATGCAAGGGCACACGTTAAGTATGCAAGGGCACGAGTTAAGTATGCAAGGGCACGAGTTAAGGGCACATATTTAGTATGCAAGGGTACATATTTAGTATGCAAGGGCACACGTTAAGTGTGCAAGGGTACATATTTAGTATGCAAGGGTACGCAAGGGCACGAGTTAAGTATGCAAGGGCACGAGTTAAGGGCACATATTTAGTATGCAAGGGCACGAGTTAAGTATGCAAGGGCACGCAAGGGCACGAGTTAAGTATGCAAGGGTACATATTTAGTATGCAAGGGCACGCAAGGGCACAAGTTAAGGGCACATATTTAGTATGCAAGGGTACATATTTAGTATGCAAGGGTACTTATTTAGTATGCAAGGGCACACGTTAAGTGTGCAAGGGTACATATTTAGTATGCAAGGGTACATATTTAGTATGCAAGTATTCGTTTTGGGTGAAAAAAATTGTATGCAAGGGTACACATTAAATATGCAAGGGCACGAGTTTAGTATACAAGGGCACACGTCTAGTATGCAAGTCTAGTATGTAAGTTTAGTATGCAAGTTTAGTAGGCAAGTCTAGTATGCACATTGAAATTTAAACTTTGTTGAAAGTCACTCACTCAGGCCGGTGATAAACTCTTTGAAGTTGACGAGTCCGTCTCTGTTTGCGTCCAGCAGTCTGAAGAGGCGGGCCGAGAGAAAGGGGGTGTGGCCTCCGCAGAGCCAGGGAGCCAATGAGACGAACAGCTGAGTGAACTGCCCCGGGTCTATGCGGTACTGCTCCAAGTACGGCAAGCTGGAAGGGACATGAAGGGTTAACTCAACTCAACTCCACTTTATTTATAAAGCCCTTTAAAACAACCACAGCTGAAACAAAGTGCTGTACATAATGCAGGTAAAACAATTTAAAAGCAAAACAACAATTTAAAATTCAGAAAAAACAATTAAAAAAAACTAATAAGCACAATGAATAAAATACACCATAGGACACTAAAACAAAATTAAGGTCTCATGCTGGGTTGAAAGCCAAGGAGTAAAAATGGGTTAACACAGGGCTGAGTGTGTGTGTGTGTGTGTTAGGGCTGGGTGTGTTGTGTGTGTGTGTGTGTGTGTGTGTTAGGGCTGGTGTGTGTGTGTGTGTGTGTGTGTGTGTGTGTGTGTGTGTGTGTGTGTGTGTGTGTGTGGGTCGATGCGGTACTGCTCTAAGTACGGCAAGCTGGAGGGGACACACACTGGAGGGTCAATGAACAATATCAATCGCATTTACATATTTTTTTTGGGGCATTTTTTAAATTTATTAGACAGTTTTTTGGAGAGGCATGTTGACACCCCCCCCCCCCCTTCTCTGACCCATTTCATCTATGGGTTTATTTTTTGTTTATTTTTTATTTCTTTTGTGAAATCATTTGAACATATTTTGTTTTATTGTATTTTCATGCTTTTAATTTTTCTTTTTTTTTGATATGTCTGAAATAAAATTGAATCAAATCTATGTTTTTAGACACTGTCTAATAAAGTATAAAAATGCTCATACAAATTATCTTTAAAGAAAAGAAAGAATAAAACGATCAGCTCTTAGTACCTGGGATCATGACGTTGCGCTGCTGAACTGCTGCTGCCCCAATAACAACTGGTCATGTGTTTAGACTGAGGAGAGAGAGCAACAGGTCAGAGACAGACAGACAGACACAGAGACGGACAGACAGACAGACAGACAGACAGACAGACAGGCAGGCAGGCAGACACTAACAGTAAAATATCTTTAGTTTGTTCTGACCTTAAAGAGACAGTACAGCTCCTCCAACTCCTCAATGCTGAAAGCAGACTCTGTCATCATCGCTCTCACCTGCAAAAACACACACGCACACAGACAGACACAGACACACACACACACACACACACACAACACACACACACACACACCAAAACACACACACACACACACACACACACACAGGCGGACACACACACACACACACGCACACACACACACACACACACGCACGCACATACACACAAATGTTATTCTTTATTTAGCTACACAAACCCAACCCACCAACCGCCTCTCTAACACACACAGTAAAGAGAGGAGTCATATCATGTGTGTTGATGCGTTAACCTGTTTACTATATCAGGTTTCCCCAGCTGGATTAATGTGGTAGTCGCCAATAATAGGAGAAAGATAGTCAAAAAGTCCCAAATAAATATGCCCCGTTGAATTTGGGGAGAAAATAGCAGTTGGGATAGAGATTTGAACAGTTGACAGTCCCAACAGCCAATAAGAACAGAGAATCCGATTTTTTTTTTTTAATAAGAATCGGAGCCTGACTCTGATTGGTCAAAGTGTACCGCTCATGTTAATTTTTTAAGATATTTTTTTTTTGGCATTTTTATGCTTTATTGATAGTGTAGAGACAGAGTTGAAATGGGGCAGAGAGGGGAGTGACATGCAGAGAACGACCGCGGGCTGGAATCAAACCCGGGTCCGCTGCTGGCCGAGGCCCATGGGGGGGACGCCCTACCAACTGAGATAAGGGCGCCCCCCCGATTCTCTGTTCTTATTGGCTGTTGGGACTGTCCATTCACTTTGGCATGACTTTGTTGGTGTAGAGCGTGTCAGGGAGGGACCATAGGGGAGGGACC
>CM047512.1:32858395-32870895 GCA_026122265.1 Ammodytes dubius | reverse complement strand
GGTATCGTCAAGGACTTCGCGATACGATACGTATCACGATACACTGGTCACGATACGATATATCACGATATATCACGATATATTGCGTATCTTGATATATCACGATATATTGCGATATTCCATAAACAAGTTGCCTTGTCAAACATAACAGCACAATATATTGATAATTGCACAGACAAATGAAGTCAAAACTATTTAATTCACAACTTCCTTTACTATTTTCTTCCTTTTTTTTTGGTTTTGGCAAATGATCAAACACTGCTGCAGCTGCCATAACATCAAAATAACAAATCCAATTCACTCTTGTACTAACTGTACAGGACACACTGAAAATGAAAACACATCAGTGTGCTTTTCTGACACAGTGAATCTTAAGTGTTCTTATAAACAAAACTGATCTAACTTCAATAGTCAGTATCCTAGAGGCTCAGGCCTGACAGCAGACATGGGTTTGAATCTGACCCGTGGTTGTTCTCTGCATTTCATTCCCTCTCTGCCCATTTCATATCTGTCTCTCTGCTCTGTCAATAAAGCCCTGAAAAAAAAAAAGAAAAAAAAAAAAAATCATAAAAAAATTAATTAAAAAAATATCGATTTTTTGATATAAAAATCGATACTGATATCGCGAAACTAAGTATCGCGATATATCGATATTTCGATATTTTGACACAGCCCTACTTCTAACCGTACCTGGAATATGACCTTGATTCCCTCGTAGAAGAAGCAGTCCACCAGCAGCACGGCCGAGTCAAAGGGCATGACGGAGAGGAACAGGGTGAGGAACCAGGAGAGGGAGATGGTGGAGATCACTCCTAACGCTGCCATGTGTTCAGAGAGCAGGGGCAGGAACGAGAGGGTCAGGTCCTCAAATACCCCCTGGTCCACAAGAGCTCCTAAGGACAGACAGACAGACACACACACACACACACACACACACACACACACACACACACACACACACACACACACACACACACACACACACACCACGCACACACACACACACACACACACAGCACACACACACACAGGGTTAGGGTTAAATCCTGCATGTGCTGGCATCCCTGTGGAGGTTGGGGCATTGAACCAAGTCTTCCAGCTGAAGGTCTTAGTGCCTCAAGGGGCGGTAACCCTCAAACTCCGTGGATACCAAATCCAAGTCTTCATACACAGGCTAGGCACAGACAGACAGACAGACAGACAGACAGACAGACAGACAGACAGACAGACAGACAGACAGACAGACAGACAGACAGACAGACAGACAGACAGACAGACAGACAGACAGACAGACAGACGTACCTACGACCCTGGTATTGTAGTAGTCAGGCAGCATCCTCTCACACAGACAGACAGACAGACAGACAGACAGACAGACAGACAGACAGACAGACAGACAGACAGACAGACAGACAGTCAGTCAGAGAGACAGACAGACAGACAGACAGACAGTCAGACAGACAGACAGACAGACAGACAGACAGACGTACCTACGACCCTGGTATTGTAGTAGTCAGGCAGCATCCTCTCACACAGGGCGACCAGCAGCCAGAAGGATTCCTCCTCCGTGCAGTAGAGAAGCAACACTGATGTCACTATGTTCATCGCCTAGGAGACGGGGACATAGCAACCATTAAGGTCCAATATCTCCACTTCTAAAGCACTTACATCAACTAAACTTTCCATAATCATTCTCAGCACTATTCTGAAGGTTATTACAGAAGGATTTGTTCATATGTTGTTCCCTGTCTGATTTATGAGACATTTTCTTCTTAAAAACATGCTATCAATACCTGGAAGTACCCTATGTCTGGTTTTAAACTGTCTATTTAACATTATAGACCTTACCTGGCATTATATACAGGTATATAGTATATTTACCTGGCAGTACCCTATCCCCGGGTTGCGGTGTGCGTATGCAGTGAGAACGCGTCTCAGAGCGGAGATGCCGGTCTGGTTCTGGAAGGCGCGGTGCTCGGGCATGGAGCGGTGCAGGTCTCTCTCTATCTCATCTGTAGCCAGCGAGCTAACACCCATAGCCTGCTCCACCAGCTCACTGTAGTACCCTGGGTGGGAGGCTAGCTCATTGGCTGCACCTGGACAGACAGACAGGCAGGGAGTGAGACAGGGTTAGGGGTTAGACAGGTAAACAGACAGACAGACAGACAGGTAAACAAGCAGACAGCGAGCTAACACCCATAGCCTGCTCCACCAGCTCACTGTAGTACCCTGGGTGGCTAGCTAGCTCATTAGCTGCTCCTGGAGAGAGACAGACAGGCAGGCAGGGTTAGGGGTTAGACAAGCAGACAGGTAAGGTCAAGGTCAAGGTCACTTTTATTTATATAGCACCTTATAAGAACCTAAATTCACCAAAGTGCTTTACATAAAATACATAAATTAAAATACAACAGCACACATTAAAAAACACTTACAGCAATGACACAAAACAATTCATTAAAACGTAAAAGCCTGTGAAAAAAGGTGAGTTTTTTCTCCTGGAGAGACAGACAGGAAGGGAGTGAGACAGGGTTAGGGGTTAGAGAGGCAGACAGGTAAACAGACAGACAGACAGACAGACAGGCAGACAGACAGACAGACAGACATAGGGACAGACAGACAGACAGACAGACATAGGGACAGACAGACAGACAGACAGACAGGCAGACAGACAGACAGAGGGACAGACAGACAGACAGACAGACAGACATAGGGACAGACAGACAGACAGACAGACAGACAGACAGACAGACAGACAGACAGACAGACAGACAGACAGACAGACAGACAGACAGACAGACAGACAGACGGACAGACAGACAGACAGACAGACAGGTTAACAGACAGGTAAACAGACAGACAGACAGACAGACAGACAGACAGTACCAGAGCAGAGCAGCCATATCTCCCCCCTCAGCCTCTCAGGGATCCCGTTCAGAACCAGCTGTCTCATCCTGGAGGTCCGATACATGCAGACACCGCGACCGAACTCTGAGAAGTGAATGTTCCACGCCTCCTCCTTCATCCTCTCCTTCATCTGCAAGAGAACAGACATGTTTACACTAGGGCTGGCCCGAATTATTCGAATATTCGAATACTCGTTCGGAAAATTAGTATTCGGAGCTTCGTTTTTTTTTTATATATATATATATATTTTTTTTTCAAATTTTTTTTTGCAAGAAGCTAGTACTGCAATATAATGTCATCAAACAATTTTATATTTGGATATAAAAGTTAGTAATATTGTAGTAGTAGTAGTAGTAGTATTGCTCATTTAGGAAGATATTACATCACTAAGTGTCATAGCGCATCCATTACTTCACCTCCGAGCGCGTAAATCTTCAACAAAATATGCAGATACTGTCAAAATCGGTTCCAGGGAGTATATAGGGATTATTAACGTTTTTTTTAATTTTTAAAAAAAAAAATGTAAAAAAAAAGTTTTTTTTAATTTTTTTGTATGTTGTTTTTGATGGTGTGTTTTTCTGGAACGAATATTCGAATATTCGCTCGGAAAAACCAACGAATATTCGAAGCCTGAAAAATGGCATTCGGGCCAGCCCTAGTTTACAGAGCCTAGGCTGTGTATTAACCCTGTTTACAGAGCCTGGGCTGTGTATTAACCCTGTTTACAGAGCCTGGGCTGTGTATTAACCCTGTTTACAGAGCCTGGGCTGTGTGTTAACCCTGTTTACAGAGCCTGGGCTGTGTATTAAGAGCAGTTTACAGAGCCTAGGCTGTGTATTAACCCTGTTCACAGAGCCTAGGCTGTGTATTAACCCTGTTTACAGAGCCTGGGCTGTGTATTAACCCTGTTTACAGAGCCTGGGCTGTGTATTAACCCTGTTTACAGAGCCTGGGCTGTGTGTTAACCCTGTTTACAGAGCCTGGGCTGTGTATTAAGAGCAGTTTACAGAGCCTAGGCTGTGTATTAACCCTGTTCACAGAGCCTAGGCTGTGTATTAACCCTGTTTACAGAGCCTGGGCTGTGTATTAACCCTGTTTACAGAGCCTGGGCTGTGTATTAACCCTGTTTACAGAGCCTGGGCTGTGTATTAACCCTGTTTACAGAGCCTGGGCTGTGTATTAACCCTGTTTACAGAGCCTGGGCTGTGTATTAACCCTGTTTACAGAGCCTGGGCTGTGTATTAACCCTGTTTACAGAGCCTAGGCTGTGTATTAACCCTGTTTACAGAGCCTGGGCTGTGTATTAACCCTGTTTACAGAGCCTGGGCTGTGTATTAACCCCTCTCTCTCTGTCTGTGTGTCTGTCTCACTCACAGCTTTGGGGCCCAGGTCCTCCGGTGCTTCTCTCTGGTAGATGTGCAGCAGACCGTGGTTAGCTGTGGGCAGAGCGGAGTGGTACTGGGGGGTCGGGCCGGGCTGGGTGGGGGGTGTCTGTAGGTTCTGTTGGTTCTGTTGGTTCTGTAGGTTCCCTTCATTGGGTTCTGACGAAGAGGCGTCGGGGGGGCTGGAGGAGGCCTGCAGAACATTTGATTTGATTTGATTTGATTCAGTTTATTTCAGACATATCAACATACAAAACAAAATGAAAAGCATGGAAATACAATAAACAAATTATGTTTTCACAAAAAAAAAAGAAAAAACAGAAAACAAATTATCTGTGTTGCTGAGATATGCCTGAAAAGGAGCAGGAAGAAGTATACACTTATTTGTTATGGAAATGAATATTGTGTGTACACTGTATATTATATTGCCATAAATTGTGAATCTTCAAACAAGTGATCAAACTGTCAAAATGTTCTGAAGTCTTGTGTTAGATAACACACAGTACAATCTATAGCAGCCAATGAGAGGCCTGCAGCGACTCACCGTTTGACCAATCAGGGACAGCGGGTTGGTGTCCGCCCCAGCAACTGTCCGGTGTCTTCTGCAGGAAGTCAGAGATCCTCTGGAGCAGGAAGTCCCTGGTGATTGATTGATTGATTGATTGATTGATTGATTGATTGATTGATTGATTGATTGATTGATTGATTGATTGATTGATTAAATCAAACATATGAAAAATACAAAACAAAATGAAAAACACCAAAATACAATAAACTAATTTTTTTTTCAAATTATTTCACAAAATTCAGTTTTAGAGTTATGTGTTTGTGTAATTTGAAAGTAATTTGAAAGCATATTACAATTGATATGTCTGAAAGGGAGGAGGAAGTATAATGTCTGTCTGTCTGTCTGTCTGTCTGTCTGTCTGTCTGTCTGTCTGTCTGTCTGTCTGTACCTGTCTCTCAGGTTTGCAAACAGGAAGTTCATCTTGTTCTTGGTTGATATGGAAACGGGACACGGAAGCACCGAGCTGGAGTCAGCCTTCTCTACTATGGAGACCTGCAAGGCATTATGGGTAATATATTAGACCTGCAAGGCATGATGGGAAATATATTAGACCTGCAAGGCATTATGGGAAATATATTAGTATGGATGGATGGATGGATGGATAGATGGATAGATGGATAGATGGATAGATAGATAGATAGATAGATAGATAGATAGATAGATAGATAGATAGATAGATAGATAGATAGATAGATAGATAGATAGATAGATAGATAGATAGATAGATAGATAGATAGATAGATAGATAGATAGATAGATAGATAGATAGATAGATAGATAGATAGATAGATAGATAGATAGATAGATAGATAGATAGATAGATAGATAGATAGATAGATAAGATATCCTTTATTCGTCCCACAGTGGGGAAATTTCGGTGTTGCATCACACATTAGAGCAGGAATAAGAGCATACAGGAGTAAAGAGCACACAGAAGTAAAGAGCACACAGAGGGCACAGCAATAGCTGTAAATGCTTATTTAGCTTTAGACTTAGTATAAGCTTATGTTTTAGCTTTAAACTTTGTATAAATATAAACTATAACTATGTGAGTTAGCAGGATATGGACAGAATAAATAATAAAGTGACAGTGACACATGTAGCACCATTATTGCACGTTCTTAAGTTACAGTATTGCACATGATTTCAGTATGTACAGGTGAATGACATGTACAGGGTCAGCAGTTCTGGTTGTACAGTCTGACCGCAGCAGGAAGGAAAGACCTGCGGAATCTCTCCTTCACACAGCGAGGGTGAATCAGTCTGTCACTGAAGCTGCTCTCCAGAGCAGACAGAGTGTCCTGCAGGGGGTGACAGTCGTGGTCCAGCATGGATGTTAGTTTGTCCAGGACCCTCCTGTCCCCCACCTGCTGCACTGTGTCCAGGGGGCAGCCCAGGACAGAGCTGGACTTCCTGATGACCTTGTCCAGCTTCTTCCTGTCCCTCTCTGTGATGCTGCTGCTCCAGCAGGCTACTCCGTACAAGATGGCTGATGCCACTACAGAGTCGTAGAAGGTCTTCAAGAGAGGCCCCCGTACTCCAAAAGACCTGAGTCTCCTCAGGAGGTAGAGCCGGCTTTGGCCCTTCCTGAAGAGAGCGTCCGTGTTATGAGTCCAATTCAGTTTGTGGTTCAGATGAACACCCAGGTACTTGTAAGAGTCCACTCTCTCAATGTCCCGTCCCTGGATGTTCACTGGGGCGGGGGCAGTAGAGTGGCGTCTGCGGAAATCCACCACCATCTCCTTGGTTTTCCCCGCGTTAATGAGGAGGTGGTTCCGCTCACACCAGTCCACAAAGTCCTGCGTTAGTCCTCTGTACTCTGCGTCGTCATCCTCAGTGATGAGTCCGACGATGGCAGAGTCGTCAGAGAACTTCTGCAGGACACAGCCGTCGGTGTTGTGTCTGAAGTCTGCAGTGTAGAGGGTGAAGAGGAATGGTGCGAGGACGGTCCCCTGGGGGGCCCCCACACTGCAGGTCTGGACCTCAGACACACAATCCCTGGATCTCACAAACTGAGGTCTGTCTGTGAGGTAGTCCAGGATCCACTCAGCCAAGTCGTTGTCCACTCCCGCCGCCTCCAGCTTGTCCCTCAGGAGCCTCGGCTGGATGGTGTTGAAGGCGCTGGAGAAATCAAAAAACAGAATTCTCACAGCGGTGCCGGGCTTCTCCAGGTGGGACAGTGCACGGTGGAGGAGGGAGATGATGGCGTCCTCCACTCCGATGCCGGGCCGGTAGGCAAACTGCAGCGGGTCCATCGCTGAGTTCACCGTGGAGCGGAGGTGGCCCAGAACGAGCCAGAACGAGATAGATAGATAGATAGATAGATAGATAGATAGATAGATAGATAGATAGGTAGATAGATAGATAGATAGATAGATAGATAGATAGATAGATAGATAGATAGATAGATAGATAGATAGATAGATAGAGACAGACAGACAGACAGACAGACAGACAGACAGACAGACAGACAGACAGACAGACAGACAGACAGACAGACAGACAGACAGACAGACAGACACACACACACACCTCTCTCAGCGGTTATAATGAGCTGGCAGACAGACAGACAGACACACAGTCAGACACACACACACCTCTCTCAGTGGTATAATGAGCTGACAGACAGACAGACAGACAGACAGACAGACAGACACACACACACTCTCTCAGTGGTATAATGAGCTGGCAGAGCTCCTCCTCGCGGCTGCTGAAGCAGATGTAGTTGTTGGAGATGAAGAGCTGTCCGATGACGTGTGCTTGGTGAAGGGCGTCCAGGGTGCAGTCTGTGTGTCATCCAAACGCTCATCTGACGTCAGCCGGAACATCAGCGGTAACGCTCGTTCTTAGCCCGCGCGTCTAGGTCCCTGGAGGGAGGGAGGGAGGGAGGGAGGGGGAGAGAGGGAGGGAGGGAGGGAGGGAGGGAGGAGAGAGGAGGGAGGGAGGGAGGGTAGGGAGGGAGGGGGGGAGGCAGGGAGGGAGGAGGGAGGGAGGGAGGGAGGGAGGGGGAGGGAGGGAGGGAGGGAGGGAGGGGAGGGAGGGAGGGAGGGAGGGATGGAGGATGGAGGGAGGGGGAGGGAGGGGGGAGGGAGGGAGGGAGGATGGAGGGAGGGAGGGAGAGGAGGGAGAGGGAGGGAGGGAGGGGGGAGGGAGGGAGGGAGGGAGGTGGAGGGGGATGGAGGGAGGGAGGGAGGGAGGGAGGGAGGGAGGAGGGAGGGAGGGAGGGAGGGATGGAGGGAGGAGGGAGGGATGGGGAGGGAGGGATGGAGGGAGGGAGGGAGGGAGGGGGAGGGAGGGAGGAGGAGGGAGGGGGGAGGGAGGGAGGGAGGGAGGGAGGAGGGAGGGAGGAAGGGAGGGGAGGAGGGAGGATGGGAGGAGGGAGGGAGGGAGGGAGGGGGAGGGAGGGAGGGAGGGAGGGATGGAAGGAGGGAGGGAGGGAGGGGGGGGAGGGAGGGAGGGAGGGAGGGATGGAGGGAGGGAGGGAGGGAGGGAGGGAGGGAGGGAGGAGAGAGGGAGGGAGGGAGGGGGGAGGGGATGGGAGGGAGGGAGGGAGGGAGGGAGGGAGGGAGGGAGGGAGGGAGGGAGGGAGGGAGGGGGGAGGGAGGGAGGGAGGGGGGAGGGAGGGAGGGAGGGAGGGAGGGAGGAGGGGGAGGGAGGAGGGAGGGAGGGAGGGGGAGGGAGAGAGGGAGGGGAGGGAGGGAGGGAGGGAGGGAGGGAGGGGGAGGAGGGAGGGAGGGAGGGAGGGAGGGAGGAGGAGGAGGGAGGGAGGGAGGGAGGAGGGAGGGAGGGAGGGAGGGAGGGAGGGAGGGGAGAGAGGGGAGGGGAGGGGGAGGGGGGGAGGGAGGGGATGGGAGGGGGGGAGGGAGGGAGGGGGAGAGGGGGGGAGGGAGGGAGGGAGGGATGGAGGGAGGGAGGGAGGGAGGGAGGGAGGGAGGAGGGAGGGAGGGGAGGGAGGGAGGGAGGGAGGGAGGGGGAGGGATGGGGGGGGGAGGGAGGGAGGGGGAGGGAGGGAGGGAGGGATGGAGGGAGGGAGGAGGAGGGAGGGAGGGGAGGGAGGGAGGGAGGGATGGAGGGGGGGAGGGATGGATGGAGGGAGGGAGGGGGAGGGAGAGAGGGAGGGAGGGAGGGAGGGAGGGAGGGAGGGAGGAGGGAGGGGAGGGAGGGAGGGAGGGAGGGGGAGGGAGGGAGGGAGGGAGGGAGGGGAGGGAGGGAGGGATAGATGGATGGAGGGAGAGAGGGAGGGAGGGAGGGAGGGATGGGTGGAGGGAGGGAGGGAGGGAGGGAGGGAGGGAGGGATGGAGGGAGGGAGGGTGGGATGAAGGGAGGGATGGAGGGATGGAGGGAGGGAGGGAGGGATGGAGGGGGGGAGGGAGGAGAGGGAGGGATGGAGGGAGGGAGGGAGGGATGGAGGGATGGAGGGAGGGAGGGAGGGAGGGAGGGAGGGAAGGAGGGAGGGGAGGGAGGGAGGGAAGGAAGGAGGGAGGGATGGAGAGAGGGAGGGAGGGATGGATAGATAGATATTATTCTAGATTCCTTTCACTTTGTGTAATAAATCTAGAATAAATGAAAGTTTCCGTGTGTGTGCGTTTGTGTGCGTGTGTGTGTGTGTGTGTGTGTGTGTGTGTGTGTGTGTGTGTGTGTATGTTATTGTGTGTGTGTGTGTGTGTGTGTGTGTGTGTGTGTGTGTGTGTGTGTGTGTGTGTGTGTGTGTGTGTGTGTGTGTGTGTGTGTGTGTGTGTGTGTGTGTGTGTGTGTGTGTGTGTGCTAGTCATATACGATTTATTAAAGGTATTCAAACCTCTTTAGCGCTGATACATTCTTCAGTGTCTTGCCGGGCCTAGGCAGACTGTGGTCAGCAGAGAAGGCCTGGTTGTCTAGTATCTGCCTCATAGCGATGGTGTCTGTCTGTCTGTCTGTCTCTCTGTATTACTGCGTGTCTGTCTGTGTTACTGTGTGTGTGTGTTACTGTGCCTGTGTGTGTGAGTTATACCTCTTCAGAGCTGATACGTTCTTCAGTGTCTTGCCGGGCCGTGGCAGACTGTGGTCAGCAGAGAAAGCCTGGTTGTCCAGTATCTGCCTCATAGCGATGGTGGCTAGCTGTCTGTCTGTGTTACTGTGTGTTACTGCGTGCTCTGTGTCTGTGTTACTGCGTGCTCTGTGTGTGTTACTGTGTGTGTGTGTGTCTGTCTGTCTGTCTGTATTACTGCGTGCTCTGTGTGTGTGTGTGTCTGTGTGTGTGTCTGTCTGTCTGTGTGCTCTGTGTTACTGCGTGCTCTGTGTGTGTGTGTGTCTGTCTGTCTGTCTGTATTACTGCGTGCTCTGTGGTGTGTGTGTGTGTGTGTGTGTGTGTGTGTGTGTGTGTGTGCTCTGTGTGTGTTACTGTGTGTGTGAGTGAGTTATTACCTCTTCAGAGCTGACACGTTCTTGAGTGTCTTGCCGGGCCGTGGCAGCGTGTGGTCAGCGGAGAAAGCCTGGTTGTCCAGTATCTGCCTCATAGCGATGGTGGCTAGCTGTCTGTCTGTGTTACTGTGTGTCTGTCTGTCTGTCTGTCTGTCTGTCTGTCTGTGTTACTGTGTTACTGTGTGTGTGGGTGAGTTATACCTCTTCAGAGCTGATACGTTCTTCAGAGTCTTCCCGCTCTAGGCAGCGTTGTGGTCAGCAGAGAAGGCCTGGTTGTCCAGTATCTGCCGCATAGCGATGGTGGCTAGCTGCTCATTAGCTTGAAGGTGTCGGTCAGGTTCAGGAACATGGAGAAGAAGTGTTCCGTTAGCCGCGTGCTAACGCTAACGCTCTCCGGGAAAACCAGCGTGTTGTTCCTCTCCAGACGGATTACATCACTCACGGAACTATGAGGGTCACTGAGAGAGAGAGACAGGCTGTTATACTGTCTGTCTGTCTGTCTGTCTGTCTGTCTGTCTGTCTGTCTGTCTGAGGGTCACTGAGAGAGAGAGAGAGGTGTTATACTGTCTGTCTGTCTGTCTGTCTGTGGGTCACTGGGAGAGAGAGACAGGCTGTTATACTGTCTGTCTGTCTGTCTGTCTGTCTGTCTGTCTGTCTGTCTGTCCGTGGGTCACTGAGAGAGAGAGACAGGCTGTTATAATGTCTGTCTGTCTGTCTGTCTGTCTGTCTGTCTGTCTGTCTGTCTGAGGGTCACTGAGAGAGAGAGAGACAGGCTGTTATACTGTCTGTCTCACTGAGAGAGAGACAGGCTGTTATACTGTCTGTCTGTCTGTCTGTCTGTCTGTCTGTCTGTCTGTCTGTCTGTCTGTCTGTCTGTCTGTCTGTCTGTCTGTCTGTCTGTCTGTCTGTCTGTCTGAGGGTCACTGAGAGAGAGAGAGAGACAGGCTGTTAGACTGTCTGTCTGTCTGTCTGTCTGTCTGTCTGTCTGTCTGTCTGAGGGTCACTGAGAGAGAGAGAGAGAGAGGCTGTTATACTGTCTGTCTGTCTGTCTGTCTGAGGGTCACTATGAGGGTCACTGAGAGAATAGAAGCAGAGGTGGTTGACAGACAGGTAGACCCAGCCCTGGCGGGGGACCCTCTCCCTCCCTCCCTCTCTCTCCCTCCTCCCTCCCTCCCTCCCTCCCTCCCTCCCTCCCTCCCTCCCTCCCTCTCTCCCTCCCCAGCAGTAGAGACCTGTCTTACCCTCTTTCCCCAGCAGTAGACTGTAGAAGCAGAGGTGGTTGACAGACAGGTAGACCAGCCCTGGCGGGGGACCCTTCCCTCCCTCCCTCCCTCTCTCCCTCCCTCCCTCCCTGTCTTACCCTCTTTCCCAGCAGCAGGCTGTAGAAGCAGAGATGATTGACAGACAGGTAGACCAGCCCTGTCTCCCTCCCTCCCTTCCTCCCTCCCTCCCTCCCTCCCTCCCTCCCTCCCTCCCTCCCTCCCTGTCTCTCCCTCCCTCTCTCCCTCCCTGTCTTACCCTCTTTCCCAGCAGTAGGGAATAGAAGCAGAGATGATTGACAGACAGGTAGACCCAGCCCTGGCGGGGGACCCTTCTCTCCCTCCCTCCCTCCCTCCCTCCCTACCTCCCTCCCTCCAGTAGAGACCTGTCTTACCCTTTTTCCCCAGCAGCAGAGAATAGAAGCAGAGATGGTTGACAGACAGGTAGACCCAGCCCTGGCGGGGGACCCTGCCCTTCCTCTCCTCCCTCCCTCTCTCCCTCCCTCCCCAGCAGAGAGCCTGTCTTACCCTCTTTCCCCAGCAGCAGGGAGTAGAAGCAGAGATGGTTGACAGACAGGTAGACCCAGCCCTGGCGGGGGACCCTGCCCTTCCTCTCCTCCCTCCCTCTCTCCCTCCCTCCCAGCAGAGAGCCTGTCTTACCCTCTTTCCCCAGCAGCAGGGAGTAGAAGCAGAGATGGTTGACAGACAGGTAGACCCAGCCCTGGCGGGGGACCTGCCCTTCCTCTCCCTCCCTCCCTCTCTCCCTCCCTCCCCAGCAGAGAGCCTGTCTTACCCTCTTTCCCAGCAGTAGAGAGTAGAAGCAGAGATGGTTGACAGACAGGTAGACCCAGCCCTGCCTCGGGACCCTCCCCTTCCAATAGGAGCAGCTGTAGTAGTTCACCAGCTTCTCTTCCTCCGGCATTCCAAACAACTTCCTCATCTTCAGCTCCGCCTCCCGGAACTTCCCACAGTCCTCTGACTCCTCCC
>CM047512.1:32850895-32855895 GCA_026122265.1 Ammodytes dubius | reverse complement strand
TGGCTTGAAATGTGAACCCTCACCTTTTCTAACTTATTGCAATAAAGAAGAAATTAATCATCAAAGACACTCTAACACATTATGACAACCAACCCCATCAAGGGGTCGGTTGTCACACACTATGGGGTTGTTTGTCACAATGTTATCTTAATGGGAATAATCTTAAAAAGAAGGCAAGAAAGTAGAACTAAATTTGTAAGTTTAATTGCATTGTCAAGTTGACAAATAGGCCTACATAACTTACTGTAGCCTTGGCAGCTGGTCTAGTTTGGGATGCACTGGGTTGTTTTGAGTTTGTTGCCCCTTTTTCTTTTGCATGCTAGCTGCCTTTTCCTGCTCTATTATTTCCTTCTCTGGAGTGTCAGTGAGGATACAGCTTGACAATTTCTTTCGTTATTGGGTTCCTTTTCTGGCTGCAGCCTTGAGATAACATGTGACAACCAACCCCCAAAAAATATGACGACCAACCCCAACTTGAATTTCTTGCTAGCATCAAGGCCAACAACCATCAGACAACTAATTAGCTTGCTAAAAACAATCTAAAATATAGCTTACCCTTCACACTTTGTATGGGTAACAAGTGTTTTGTTATAAACCCATTGTGTAAAAGCCTAGAAGAAAAATACTGAGGAGCTAAATATTTTCAATTTGACATGAAAAACACAAACAGTCGTCTCACCTCAAATTCAGCAGTATAACTCAAAGGAAGACTATGTAGGTGACCTCTGATCCCAATTCTGGATATTTACATACCAAAATTTCACAGACAGCGCCTTCTGGTTCCGAGATATAACGATTGTGACAACAACCCGTGTGACAAATTACCCCGTTCTCCCCTACAGACAGACAGACTCCTACCAGACAGCCCCCTCCTCTCCCGTGTCCCCTGCGTCTCTGGAGGGTGAAGAAGGGGTTGGCCCTCTCAGACACCCACAGAGCCCCAGCCAGCAGCACCTCCTCGGGCTGAATCCACATGATGACTGCCCCCTAGGACCAGGGAGGACCAGGGGATCTATGCACCTAAAACAAGACAGACAGACAGGCAGACAGGCAGAGAGAGAGAGAGAGAGAGAGGCAGACAGACAGGCAGACAGACAGAGAGGCAGGCAGAGAGGCAGGCAGACAGACAGACAGAGAGAGAGAGAGAGGCAGACAGACAGACAGACAGACAGACAGACAGACAGACAGACAGACAGACAGACAGACAGACAGACAGACAGACAGACAGACAGACAGACAGACAGACAGACAGACAGAGAGAGAGGCAGGCAGAGAGGCAGACAGACAGACAGAGAGGCAGACAGAAAGGCAGACAGACAGACAGACAGACAGACAGACAGACAGACAGACAGACAGACAGACAGACAGACAGACAGACAGAGTTAGGACTAAACAAGGAGAAGCAGCTTTCAGTTTTTATGCTCCACATATCATCACTAGATTAAGGCTCCAGCGCAAACTGACAGAAGAGAAATGTCAGAGAGCTGGAGCCTATAAACGCTGCGCTGCTCTGCCTGCCCAGACCTCACCCTGAGCAGGGAGAATGTGACATTATGCACAAGATAATAGGGGAAAGTGGCCTAAGTTGTGCAACTTTTTACTCAAAGTGATTTTAAAGTGAGGCCTTGACAGTAAAGTCTCCAACTCAAATATGTACATATATTTCAGGATGTTGTGCATCCCTGGCAATAAAAACTTTGGATCTGGAATAAACTGTTTAAGAAATATAGCTTTCGGGAAAAAAAGTTGTCTTGTCGCACAAATGCATTTGGAGAACATAAGATGGGGTGAATTGTGCCAATTTATATATATCTCAAAAACTGTAAAGCAAGACAAATCCATTAGACAATCACTTATTTAAGGTTTATTTAAAGTAAATAAAGTAAATAGTTGACAAAGATTGAAGGTAAATTTTCTTAAACAAGGCCTAGCAGATAGGTGGTTTTGCCTGCAAAGCTCACAATGACAAAGTCATCATCTTTCTGGCCATCTGAACTCTCATCAGTGGTGTCGTTAAGTGGAATTGAGATGTCACTCTCTTCTGAGCTACTGTAGACAATCACTTTCTTTTGGTGACCAGCGTATACAGCCATGCCACTGGCACAACTCTCAGAAATGTACTTTGCACTAGTTACTCCGTGCTTGTAGAACCAACTGCCACCTGACAAATGTGATTCCCCTACATTTCTGCCTTTAAATCAAGGCTCAAAACCCATATGTACACCCTGGTGTTTCCTCCCCATTAACTATCTTACCTCTGCACTACTATCTGTGTTTATGTGGATGTATGGGCTTTACGTCTTTTATTTTGGTTATTGTTATTTTACCTTCATTGTTTACCTACTGAATGCACTATGTACAGCACTTTGGGCAGTGCAAACTGTCATAAATGTGCTTTTATAAATACATTTTACTTACTTACTTACTTATAACTCACCTAGGCCCTTTGGCACAAATCACCCCATCCCCAGAATTTTGGATAATAAGCATGATGCAGCAATTTAGGGCTGACATCGTGCTAACTGTATAGACTCAAAGTGTAGCATACCAAAGCACTAAAACATGTGTCAAATGTTTTCAAACGTGTCTATAATTGTTCAGACACAATAATCAAAAAACCTTGATCATGGAAATTTTACTTTGAAAGGCAAAACACAGTTTTTTGAGCTTAAATGTGCTTATATCTTATTCCTTGTGTCTCCCTTCTTTACAGGATGAGTCAAATGGATGGCTCTTCTTAAATATGTGGTCACATTTCCAATTTCTTCCACGGTTTTCTAGAAACAAGGGGTTTTGCAACTTCCAAAATGCACAACTTAGGCTACTCTCCCCTATAATATAATAAAATACAATATATAGAAGATAATATAATACATATAATCTCTTTATTTAAAACCCTCGGTATGTCCAGAGCTAACCTATATAAACCGTAAGCTACATCCCAAACTGTCTCCATCAGGGGAAGCCACAGACAGACAGACAGACTGCATGTCTTGCTTCTTTATTATTATTTCTTAGGCCTGATATAAACACAAGAACAGTAGTACTGCGCCTACATGTAATTCTGTCTACACGTACTAGAGCACATTTTAAACTTAAACAAGATAAATGTCAGTGAGTGAATCGCCTATAATCGAGCAGCAGATGATAAACTGACCGAACTGACATATGTATCTGGGTTAGGGGTGAGATAGATAGGTCCACATCCCTGCCCGAAACCTCCAGGACTCACCAGGGGAAAGCTGCGTTTCTGTGGCCGCCCACCACGCACTGTGAGGCGGGTACAGTCACAGAGAATCCCCGCTGCGGAGAACCAGGATTATTGGTAGTTTTGTTTCGGGTTTTCCGTCCGATTCTAATCCAGTGTCGATGTTGTTGTTTTCACCCCGAGTCTGCTCTGCTGCCTGTCTGCTGACTGCACATCACTTCCGGGTGTGACGTCAGATAACACGCCCTCTGCGCCGCACGCTGCGTCATCACGTCAGAGATCAGACGTTTTTCGCTCTTCCTTCCTTATAATAATAAAGTTACAGTAGTAGGTGTGTGTATGTGTGTGTGTGTGTGTGTGTGTGTGTGTGTGTGTGTGTGTGTGTGTGTGTGTGTGTGTGTGTGTGTGTGTGTGTGTGTGTGTGTGTGTGTGTCTCATTATTTATTTGTGTGTATGCAGCTCTGGAAAACATTAAGAGACCACTCCAAATGTTCAGTGTCTCTCGTTTGACTATTTATAGGCATATGTTTGAGTAGAATGAACATTTTGGTTTTATAATATAAACTACTGACAACATTTCTACCAAATTCCAATACATTTTTTTGTCATTAAAGAGCATTTTCAATAAGTAATGTAGAGATGAAGATTGAAGAACAATCCAGACTGGTCTCTGAATGTTGTCCAGAGCTGGATGTATTTAAATGATATAATTTATGTTAATATAAGTGTTAAATCGCTCTTTATTCATACAGTGATGGGTGAATGTGTATGCGCCTACAATGGCGGAGCAGGTAAAAATCCTTCCCAATGTCTGTTTTGATGGTTTTTATCATGTTTTATCACACTTATGGATCTGAGATGATGCTAGATAACTCGCTGCTTGAAGACCGCAGTGCATTAATGTGGTGACGTAGGGACGAGCGAGGGGACTGCTAACTGCAGTAACTGACAGGAAGTTAGCTAAAAGAACCATTCCACTTACTGAACCTTTAAAATTCTCTCTGTGTTTATGATCACTCTTCAGTTGTAACGTCTGGTAAAGGTGCAGTCAGTGATTCTGGAGAACGCTTGTTGTCTAAATCAGTGAATATCTCCTCATGATCCACTACCTGTCTGTACTGTGTGTGAGCTGACATTTATTTTGGTATTAACCGCCTAGATTCTGTAAACTGGCATGTTGCTATAGATATGGTGGCCCCTTTGTTTATGTGCGTGTGTGTGTGTCTGTGTGTCTGCGTGTGTGTCTGTGTGTGCATGCGTGCGTGTGTGTGCGTGTGTCTGCGCGTGTGTGCGTGCGTGTCTGCGTGTGAGTGTGTGTGTGTGCATGCGTGCGTGTGTGAGTGTGTGTGTGTCTGTGTGTGTGTCTGCGTGTGCGTGCGAGTGTGTGTGTGTGTGTGTGTGTGAGTGTGTGTGTGTGAATAAAGAGAGTCTGGGTTTAAAGGCAATAATGACTTTAATGCTGAGGCAGTTAGAGACATGAACTGAAGCATCACATCCGCCATGTTATGAGACACACAGACACACAGACACACAGACAGGCACACACACGCACACACACACACACACACACACACACACACAGGCAGGTAGGCACATAGACACACACACACACACACACACACACACACACACACACACACACACACACACACACACACACACACACACGCACACACACACACACACACACAGGCAGGCACACACACACGCACACACACACACACACACACACACACAGGCAGGTAGGCACATAGACACACACACACACACACACACACACACACACACACAC
>CM047512.1:32828395-32840895 GCA_026122265.1 Ammodytes dubius | reverse complement strand
GATCTTCTCCTTAAAGGTGCAGTTCCCCCGCTGCAGCAGCGCCACCCAGGGGACGCCCCGGGGGGGGGGCGGGAAGCGGGTCAGGGGGTCGCAGCCCTGTCTGTCCAGCACTGAGAGAGAGAGACAGGCAGAGAGAGAGACAGGCAGAGAGAGAGACAGGCAGAGAGAGAGACAGGCAGAGAGAGAGAGACAGGTTAACACAGGCCTGTCTGTCTAATGCCTCGTTTCCACCGAGTAGAGCGGGTCGGATCGGAGCGGTTCGGTCCGGGTAGTTTGGCTTTTCATTTGCCAAAAGTTGGGTAGGGTACGGTTTAAGCGCACCTAACCGCTCTGAGCCGCTCCCGATCTCAGTACTCCTCCGTAGGGGTACTAGCCGCCTGAAAGGGTGCCGAAAATGCGGAGCTACACACTGCCGTCATTTGATTGGTCGAAAGAATAATTTCCGCCATGTGTAGTCACCTCGGCAAGAGTGAAGAGGGTATTGTGTTTTGGCGAAAATGTGAGCGCAGCACTGTTTATTGTGTGGTGTTTTTCCTCGTCATTAAATGAATCAGTTGGCTACACTGTGTCCCACTGCTACGATGTCACGTAGCTGCCGCAGCCAGCACTGTTTGCTCACTATGAGTTGCACCGAGCCGTCTCTGTGTGTTTACGCCATAGCCTAGATAGTAGTAAATACACGCTCACAACAACACGGGGGGAATAAATAAAAAAGCGGCTGGTTTGACCGAGCAAAAACGAGAGACCGCTGGCTTGACCACAGTTGGTCGAAAGAATCATTTCCGCCTTGTGTAGTCACCTCGGCTAGAGTGAAGAGAGTCAGTGTGTTTTGGCGAAAATGTGAGCGCGGCACTGTTTATTGTGTGGTGTTTTTCCTCGTCATTAAATGAATCAGTTGGCTACACTGTGTCCCACTGCTACGATGTCACGAAGCTGCCGCAGCCAGCGCTGTTCGCTCACTGTCTCTATCAGTTGCACCGAGCCGTCTCTGTGCTCTCAACAACACGGGGGGGATAAATAAAGAAGCGGCTGGTTTGACCAAGCAAAAACAAGAGACCGCTGGCTTGACCACAGTTGTTAGCCCGATAGTTTGACCCACATTCTGGCGGCGGCTATCGCAGTCCAGCCTAAACCCCGCCCTACCAGTAAGGGTAGGGTCATAAACCCCGCCCCACCAGTAAGGGTAGGGTCATAAACCCCGCCCTACCAGTAAGGGTAGGGTCGGCGGTGGAAACAACACCGAGTTTCTTAAAAGTGAGCTGTCCCGCTCTGAGCCGCTCCGACCCGACCCGCTCTACTCGGTGGAAACGAGGCATAACACTGAGAGAGAGACAGACAGACAGACAGACAGACACACCGTTGTTGCCATGGTTAGCACAGATTCTCATATTACACAGTAAACATGTTTTCAAGGTTTTGAAACGATTCACATGAAAAACTTTTTGTATTATGAAATTTAATCTATTTACGGCATCTGTGTGTGTGTGTGTGTGTGTGTGCGTGTGTGTGTCTGTCTGTTGTGTGTGTGTGTGTGTGTGTGTGTGTGTGAGTGTCTGTGTGTGTGTGTGTCTGTGTGTCTGTGTGTCTGTGTGTGTGTGCGTGTGCGTGTGCGTGTGTGGCGTGTGCGTGTGCGTGTGTGTGTGTGTGTGTGTGTGTGTGTGTGTGTGTGTTGTCGTGTGTGTCTGTCTGTCTGTGTGTGTGTGTGTGTGAGTGTCTGTGTGTGTGTGTGTGTGAGTGTCTGTGTGTGTGTGTGTGTGTGTGTGTGTGTGTGTGTGTGTGTGTGTGTGTGTGTGTGTGTGTGTGTGTGTGTGTGTGTGCGTGTGTGTGTGTGTGTGTGTGTACAGTAATGAGATGCTGCAGTGTCCTTGGAGCGTCTGACTGTAATCTGACACTTTACAGAAAACACTCCGACCTTCAAACCTCTGCAGTGTACACACACACACACACACACACACACACACACACACACACACACACACACACACACACACACACACACACACACACACACACACACACACACACACACACACACACACACACACACACACACACACACACACACACACACACACACACACACACACACACACACACACACACACACACACACACATATTTCTGTGTCTCCACAAATAAACCCACTCAACATAGCCTACAGTAAGATAGTCGGACAATACTTAATACAACACTCCAGTTACATGTAGAGTTTAAAACAGCCTAGCGTTAGCATGCTAGCACTAATAATAAATAATAATAATGGATTGGATTTATAAAGCGTTTTCTTCCGAGACACTCAAAGCTCTTTACAGGGTTCCAGGTTCCATTCATTCACACACAGTCATACCGGTGGTGGTAAACTACCATAGTAGCCACAGCTGCCCTGGGGCAGACTGACGGAAGCGTGGCTGCCATTCAGCGCCTACGGCCCCTCAGACCACCACCTCAAACATACACATTCACACCAGGCAAGGTGGGTGAAGTGCCTTGCCCAAGGACACAACAACCATGACACAAGTGGCAGGGCGGGGATCGAACCACTAACCCTTGGATCATTGGCCGACCAGCTCTACCACCTGAGCCACGGTCGCCACATATAGCACTCTTTACCAGTAACCACTGTCCACTACACTAGAAACAGCTTCTGACCCACAGCAGTATTAAGGCCGATTTCCACCGGCTGCATCTCCGGTCCTTCTCCGCTCCAGCACGGCAGAAACAGAAATACAATTAAGAGCAGTCAGTGGGTGAGTTTCCACCACGTCCGCTGCACCGTCTCTCTGCTCCGCTGCTGCTCCAGCTCTCCGGTGAAATACGCACTGCTTCTATTTCTGCCGGATGCCGGAGCTCACCGCATCAATTTAGCACAGAACACATCGAGATAGACAGGAACACAAGCGCCGATAAAACAATAAAACGTCCGGTTAATTTTCAAAATAAGACACTCGGTGTTCACTGCAGGTGACATTCTCAAAACAGAGACACATACAAGCATGTCCACTGTTCTTTTACTCGTTCGGATGGGAACAATAACCGTCCGTGCGTTCGTTGTTGTGTAAATACCATATAGGAGAATCATATTATCAAGAGCGATCGCCCGTCACTTTTATTACCGCGGGAACTCCTCGGTCTCGCGACCCCAGCAGTTCAGCGGAGCTGGCCGTGCTGGTTTGAAAACGGAGCCGGTGGATATTGCCGGACGTGAGCGCACGGAGCAAAACCGTTGGACACCGCACCCGCAGCCAGTGGAAATCCGGGGTCACTCTAACCTGTGTTCCAGTCCTCATACTATCTACTATTTACTTTGGTAGAAGAAAGATTTAGGATGTCCCGATTCTTGTGGCCAGATTTAGTAGAAAGTTTAGTTTAGTTAGAAATACCCGGATGTCTACTAGATCCGGCCGAGATTTTTAGTGTTGAGAACAGCATGCTATTTGGGCGATTCTGACCCACAATCCAGTGCGCACCTGAAGTGACGTCACATCGATGGAGCCTCCATATGAAAACAAACGGGGATGAGACGGAGCAAGAGGCAACATACTAGATAGATAGATAAATGGATAGACAGACAGACAGACAGACAGACAGACAGACAGACAGACAGACAGACAGACAGACAGACAGACAGACAGACAGACAGACAGACAGACAGACAGACAGACAGACAGACAGACAGACAGACAGACAGACAGGCAGTAGTCTTACCTCCATGGTGTGGTATTGGGGCCAGTACTACCCCCCTGGTATCGACCTTGGGGCTGTTCTGCCCGTATGTCCCATCTTCACTGCTCAGAGCATTCACACTGGTTCCTCTCTGGTCCAGCACCGTGGCGTTTACCGTGGCTGCTACGAACTCCTCTGTGATCAGGGCCCGGTCTGCTCGCGCCGCGTTCACACACACAGGGCCGAAGGGTGCCAGGGCCAGGGCTAAGGCCAGGGGGAGGGACAGGAACCGGGCCAAAGGGTTCCGACAGGGCCAGCTCAACGGGGCCATAGTGGACCAAGCTCACATCCACACTGCAGAGAGGGAAAGGTTACAGTTAGTCAATGTTAACAACCAGAGGCAAGTTTATTATCTATCTATCTATCGGTCTGTCTGTCTGTCTGTCTGTCTGTCTGTCTGTCTGTCTGTCTGTCTGTCTGTCTGTCTGTCTGTCTGTCTGTCTATCTATCTATCTATCTATCTATCTATCTATCTATCTGTCTATCTATCTATCTATCTATCTATCTATCTATCTATCTATCTATCTATCTGTCTGTCTATCTATCTATCTATTAAATGAATGTCGGTTACATTCAAGCCATCCCCAAACGAGTTGACACCAAGTTGATTAAGCCTATTATCAGCTCCACAAAACTCTCTCTGTATTTCTCAGTATGGCAGCGTTTACAAACTGGTGTCCCCCCCCCCTGACACTGGTGCAGGAGCTCAGAAAAACCCCCAAGAAGAGCCAAGAAATGTTTCAGTTGTTGATTCTACTGCTAAGAAAAAAAAACCTGGACGTACAGCAGAAGGTATAAAATCCATGTGCCATCACTGAAGGCTTTACCTCATGTAGATGCACCGACAGTGTTGTTGTAAATTACTCAGAATTCAGAAGTTATGCAGCATAGCTTTAAATATCCATATGATAATGTGTTAGAGTTGTCTGCCAACAAAGACCGCAGACAGAGAGTAGTGTGTGTGTGTGTGTGTGTGTGTGTATGAGTATCTGTGTGTGTGTGTGTGTGTGTGTGTGTGTGTGTGTGTGTGTTGTGTATGAGTATATGTGTGTGTGTGTGTGTGTGTGTGTGTGCTGTGGTGTGTGTGAGTATATCTGTGTGTGTGTGTGTGTGTGTGTGTGTGTGTGTGTGTGTGTGTGTGTGTGTGTGTGAGTATTCTCTGTGTGTGTGTGTGTGTGTGTGTGTGTGTGTGTGTGTGTGTGTGTGTGTGTGTGTGTCTAACCACATCAGTTTAGTTTAACACAGCTGATGAGTAAAAGGCTTTTAATCATCCAAACCAATCAGAATGTATCTATAAACAGTGTCATCGTTCTAACCAATCACATGTCTTCACACTGATGACATCACAGAAAGCAACACTACAAACCCAGACCTTTCAAAATAAGACATTTGAGAGCTGTTATCAGTCAGTGCGTTTACATGCAGACTCATAATCGGGTAAATAAAGGAATAAGACTTCAACAGGACTTTTAAACTGCATGTAAACACCTTTATCCGATCTACTTCGCACACAAATCGGCACATTAACGGACAAGCAAAGTCGGATAAGAACACCTAGATAACTCGTTCATAGTCGGCATTCTCTCTGCATGTATACAGGGATCGGACATCGCATATCAGAGTTTGCGTTCTGCGCTTGCTCAAGAATCCCTGCGGAGGATTTCACAAGGAAGTGGAAGGAGACAACGTAATAAATAGTAGGGTTGTTGCTGGAAGGGAACCGGACGTGGCTCTATAACCACTTGTTGAAAGGGCTACAGCGGCACCTAACATAGTGGAGACAGCCATGCATCGGACATTTATCCGATTCCTGAAAGGCCATGTATACTCAGACAAGTGACGCGGTCCGTTCGAGTGTCTAGTTCGAAATATGTCTTAATCCAATCTAGTTGTGCCATGGAAACACACTGACTGTTAGTGAGACTGGTGTTTATTTTTTGGCATTTAATGCTTTTATTAGACAGTGTGTGGAGACAGAGATGAAATGTGTCAGAGAGGGGAATGACATGCAGAGAACGACCCGGGCTGGATTCTAACCGGGTCTGCTGTGAAGAGGACAGACAGACAGACAGACAGATAGATAGAGAGGGGAATGACATGCAGAGAACGACCCGGGCTGGATTCTAACCCGGGTCTGCTGTGAAGAGGACAGACAGACAGACAGACAGATAGATAGAGAGGGGAATGACATGCAGAGAATGACCCGGGCTGGATTCTAACCCGGGTCTGCTGTGAAGAGGACAGACAGACAGACAGACAGACAGACAGACAGACAGACAGACAGACAGACAGACAGACAGACAGACAGACAGACAGAGAACGACCCGGGCTGGATTCTAACCCGGGTCTACTGTGAAGAGGACTGAGACTCTTTGGAAACAGTGGTATTTTATCTTCAGGTTATCACACACAAACAAAGGAAGGAGACGACGTAATAAATAGTAGTGTTATTGCCGGAAGGGAACCGGACGTGGCTCTATAACCACTTGTTGAAAGGGCTACAGCGCCACCTAGCATAGTGGAGACAGCCATGCATCGGACATTTATCCGATTCCTGAAAGGCCATGTATACTCAGACAAGTGACACGGTCCGTTCGAGTGTCTAGTTCGGTAAATGTCTTAATCCAATCTAGTTGTGCCATGGAAACACACTGACTGTTAGTGAGACTGGTGTTTATTTTTTAAATAATTTTTAATGCTTTTATTAGACAGTGTGTAGAGACAGAGATGAAATGTGTCAGAGAGGGGAATGACATGCAGAGAACGACCCGGGCTGGATTCTAACCCGGGTCTGCTGTGAAGAGGACTGCTGAGACTCTTTGGAAATAGTGGTATTTTATCTTCAGGTTATCAAACACAAACACCAACTAACAACAACTAACATGGCGTATACTCTACTTTACAGGTTTCTAAGGACATTGTTTAAACTAAAGGTAAATGTTAAGCAGAAAATAAAAAGTCAACGAGGTGTCATGTAGGTCCCTTCAGTACTGTTATATAGTCCAGGAAAGGCTGACATATCTGTTTAACCTTCTGTGAAAACCCTTTTACACACAGAGGCCGGAGACTACAGAGAGAATAACGCTTTGGATAAATCTGGTATTTTAAAATCATGTTGAATCATGTGTTATAATCACAGAGACGCCTTTATAAATAAAATCAATTTAACTTTATTTATATCGACAAAAATCTAACAACAATCAGCTTCATAATCCAACATGTGGGCAAACCATCACAACACAGGTAAAGGTGGAGTCAGTGATTCTGGAGAACGCTTGTTGTCAAAATCACTTTTTTGTCTAAATCAGAGAATATCTCCTCACGATCCACTACCTGTCTGTACTGTGTGTGTGTGTGTGCACTAAAAACATTCCAGTGTTAATACCCAGCCTAGCCTCTGTAAACAGGGTTAATACCCAGCCTAGGCTCTGTAAACAGGGTTAATACACAGCCTAGGCTCTGTAAACAGGGTTAATACACAGCCCAGGCTCTGTAAACAGGGTTAATACACAGCCTAGGCTCTGTAAACAGGGTTAATACACAGCCCAGGCTCTGTAAACAGTGTTAATACACAGCCTAGGCTCTGTAAACAGTGTTAATACACAGCCTAGGCTCTGTAAACAGGGTTAATACACAGCCTAGGCTCTGTAAACAGTGTTAATACACAGCCTAGCCTCTGTAAACGGGTGTGATGCTAGCTACGGTGGCCCCTTTGCTTATATGGAAACTTTAAAGAGCAAGTACAGTAAACACAGAATGCATCACAACAAATGTTAAATATTTATGGGCCTCTACAGAGCTGCCTCCATAACGGACACACAGCTGATAATGTTCTGTGTGCGTGTGCGTGTGTGTTTGTTTTTGTGTATGTGTGTTGTGTGTGTGTGTGTGTGTGTGTGTGTGTGTGTGTGTGTGTGTGTGTGTGTGTGTGTGTGTGTGTGTGTGTGTGTGTGTGTGTCGGTTCAGAATCAGAGCATCAGAACAACATCTGGAGGCAGCCTTCCATTACCAGGCCCGTGAAGCCCATATTCAGAAAGGCTGTGTGTGTGTGTGTGTGTGTGTGTGTGTGTGTGTGTGTGTGTGTGTGTGTGTGTGTGTGTGTGTGTGTGTGTGTGTGTTGTGTGTGTGTGTGTGTGTGTGCGTGTGTGTGTGCGTGTGTGTGTGTGTGTGTGTGTGAGCTGCAGAGGAGACACAGTGACTCAGTGTTTACGTCGCTTTGTCTCTTACCGTGCAGACGGACAGACATCCAGAGATCAGCGGACAGACAGCGCTGCAGTGGCCGCCCTTCCCCTCGCTATCCTCGGCTTGCCTCAATAACAATCCCCGCTGCTTAGATCCGATGGATCGCGATATTTTTCGGGTTTTATTCCTTTATTCCTGGTTATGTGCAGTTCGCTGCGGAGGCTCCAGCCCCGTCTCTCTCTCTTTCTGTCCCTCTCTCTCTCTCTCTCTCTCTCTCTGACGCGAGGTTTGGGAGGCAGTGCGCATGCGCAGTCACAGAGGGAGACAGGCAAGGCGCGTGTGCAGTACCTTCATGTTTGGTTTATAGACACCTGAGATTTGGATGAAGTATCGCGAGAGCTCATGTCTGTCTGTCTGTCTGTCTGTCTGATTCTAACTATCCATATTCACAATATAAATAATAATGAATTTATAATTTATTAGTAAAGTATTATTCAACAATACAGAATATGATCACTGAGTCAGGTTAACTGGTGGTAATACACAGCCTAGCCTCTGTAAACTATGATGTCGCTATGGTATGGTGGCCCCCTGTGTTTACATACCAGTTTACAGAGCCTAGGCTGTGTATTAACACTGGATATTATTTCAGCTCACAGACAGCACAGACAGGTAGTGGATCATGAGGAGATATTCACTGACTTCTTGCCCTATCACACACACACACACACACACACACACACACACACACACACACACACACACACACACACACACACACACACACACACACACACACACACACACACACACACACACATGGCCCTGTGATTTACTATTAGTATTTTTATATGTTTGTGATTGATATAAACCTTGAACCTTGAACCTCTGGAAAATGTGATTTTCTTTAGTAATAACTCTTCCTCCGTTTAGACAGACAGACAGACAGACAGATAAATAAACAGATAGATAGATAGATAGATAGATAGATAGATAGATAGATAGATAGATAGATAGATAGATAGATACATAGATAGATGGACGGGTTTAAAACACTCAAAATGTTCTGTAGCCAAACCACAGAGTATAATACAGTTCATTTTATTCAACAGATGAAAGAACAAGATAATGCTCTCTCTCTCTGTATGTCTCTCTCTCTCTCTCTCTCTCTCTCTCTCTCTCTGTCTCTCTGTGTCTCTGTCTCTCTCTCTCTCTCTCTCTCTCTCTCTCTCTCTCTCTCTCTCTCTCCTCTCTCTCTCTCTCTGTCTCTCTCTCTCTGTCTGTCTCTCAATTCAATTCAATTCAAATTGGCTTTATTGGCATGAAAGTTACAGTTTTGTACAATATTGCCAAAGCACATCATCAAATTATAATACTAGAAGTAAAAATATTCAACATATAACAACATGACATACAGATGATTACAACAAAACTAAATGAAACAGTGAGACCTGGTGTAGACTATTATTCCCTCATATTGTGGCAAGCCGAAATAAATTGTCCTGCGAGGACGGAGCTCTCTTTACACTCTCCCATTAATATTCTAAATTGCTCTTCAGGGGAGTTCATAACATTTGGGTGTTTTTGGCCGAATTTGTTCAAATATGTTTTGCGGACATTTTTAAATTTGGGGCAGTGCAGGAGGAAGTGCTGCTCTGTCTCTACAGCAGCTTCTCCACACTGCTGGCACAGCCGCTGCTCTTTGGGCAGCCATGTTTTCTTATATCTGCCTGTCTCGATGGCCAGGCTGTGAGCGCTCAGTCTGTACTTTGTCAACATCACTCTGTGTCTAATATCAGTCACTGTGGTCAGGTAGGGGGCCACAGTGTACTGTCTGTTTAGGGCCAGATAACACTGCATTTTGCTCTGTGTTTGTGTTTTAGTGTTCCAATGGGTGAGGTAGGTTTGTTTCTGATGTGTTATAATTTGGTTGAGTCTAATTGATATGTTCTCAGGCTGGTCCTGAGGCAGAGCAGAGGGGGAACCTGTCTGTGGACAGAGCCTCAGGACCAGCTGAGTGAGGGGACTCCTGTTCATCTCTTGGCTTTGCAGGGCTTTGTGCTGGAAGGAGTGGGGGTCACTTTGTTTTAGATGTAGCCAATATTTAATTGATCTTTTTTGGATTTTTAGTAGTAGTGGATATTGGCCTAATTCAGCTCTGCAGGCATTGTTGGTAGTTGTCCTGTGTACCTGCAGAATGCTTTTACAAAATTCGGTGTTTGCAATTTCAATTGGATGTTTTTTCCCATTGGTCAAAAAGTTGGTTTGTTTGTGGGCCCCACACTTCACTTCCATAGAGCAGGATGGGTTCAATAATTGCTTGGAGTAGTTTGAGCCAAATTAGAATTGGAATCTGAATGTCAATTTGTCTTTTGATTGCATAAAAAGCCCTGCGTGCTTTCTCTCTCAGTTCATTGACTGCTGGGTTGAAATGGTAAATGGTAAAATGGTAAAATGGACTTGTATAGCGCTATATCTCCTTTATTCACAGACTCAGAGCGCTTTACACATTGTTTTTTTTTGTACACATTCACCCAGTCACACACACATTCATACACCGATAGCAGCAGCTACCACGCAGGGTAGGCTTTAGCACTACGGTGCTAAGCTAACTAAGCTAACTATCGGGAGCAATTTGGGGTTCAGTGTCTTGCCCAGGGACACTTCGACATGTGGCGGGGAGACGGGGGATCGAACCTCCGACCCTGCACACCAGAGGCGAGCTCCCTACCCACTTCGCCACTGCCGCCCCAACTTCCAGTGGAACTTATTTTCAGGCCTAAATAGTTATATTCTAAACTGTTTTCTATTGTATGTGTTCCTATTGTGAAGTGCATTGAGTTTCCCAGACATCTCTCTCTGTGTGTATAATGTATATAGTGTATCTCTTACTGATGTGTGTGTGTGTCTATCTGTCTGTCTGTCTGTCTGTCTGTCTGTGTGTGTGTCTGTCTGTGTCTGTCTGTATATAATGTATATAATATGTAATGTACTATATAGTGTTTAATGCAGCTTATCTCCTATTGGCTAGTTTTGGTCTGTGACAGCAGCGTGACCTTCGACCTTTGACCTGAGGACGATGATGACGAGTATGACATCACAGGTCTGTCATCGCCATCGCCGTCTCCTCGACAACAGGCCCCTCCCACCCCCCCCACCACCTTCTCTCTGAACTCTGCCGACACAAAGTAGTAAATGAACGGGTCAATGCAGCTATTGAACGAGCTAACCGCTAAGCTGACCATATAAGGCATGTATAGATCCTCCCCCGTGCCGTCTTCACTATCGTCCAATGAGCTGTCAGCGTAGGTTAGCAAGAGGAGGATGTTGCTAGGCAGAAAACACACGATGAACACGATTAAAACGAGCACAGTGACGCGTATAGCATGGCCGTAGCGCTTTCCTTCTGCTAGCAACGTGCGCAGAACCGCTACGTGGCAGAAGAGCACGGCTAGGAACGGTAGCATGAAGCTAACGGTGAAGAGAACCAGGAAGTAGGGCAGGAAGTAGGTCTGCTGCACTTCCTGCGGTAAAGCGTCGTGACACGTGGTGATGCTCAGGTCGTCAAGGTGATACGTCTGACGAGTCATCAGCAGCGGCAACATGGCCGCCATGACGGACAGCCACACCTGGAACAATATGGGTAATATAGTATATTAAGATAGATAGACAGACAGATAGACAGACAGACAGACACACACACACACACACACACACACACACACACACACTCCCCCCCTCCCACCCACCCACCCACACACACACACACACACACACACACACACCCCACACACACTCACCACTACAGTCATGTACATGGATAGATAGATAGATAGATAGACAGACAGACAGACAGACACACACACACCCACCACACACACACACACACACACACTCCCCCCCTCCCACCCACCCACCCACCCACACACACACACACACACACACACACACACACACACACAGACACACACACCCCACACACACTCACCACTACAGTCATGTACATGGATAGATAGATAGATAGATAGATAGATAGATAGATAGATAGATAGATAGAGAGATAGATAGATAGATAGATAGATAGATAGATAGATAGATAGATAGATAGATAGATAGATAGATAGATAGATAGATAGATAGATAGATAGATAGATAGATAGATAGATAGATAGATAGATAGATAGATAGATAGATAGATAGATAGATAGATAGATAGATAGATAGATAGATAGATAGATAGATAGATAGATAGATAGATAGATAGATAGATAGATAGATAGATAGATAGATAGATAGATAGATAGATAGATAGATAGATAGACAGACACACACACACACAGACACACTCACCACTACAGTCATGTACAGCGATGTCTTGCGGCTGCGTAGTGTCTTAGCTCCAAAGGGATGAACCAGAGCGATGTACCGGTCCAACGCTACGAAGGCCAGACACAGCACCGAGCCGTACATGTTCCCATAGAAGAGAGCCATCACTACCCGACAGAACGGCTCCCCTAGGGACAGCACAGGACAGGACAGGACAGGGTTATATTAACAGGATGTTAATTACGTGTTCGTTTATTGGAAATATTGAA
>CM047512.1:32813395-32820895 GCA_026122265.1 Ammodytes dubius | reverse complement strand
CGCTATTATAATATAAGGAAAGAGGTGTTTCTTCACTCAATCTTCCCTTGGCCCAGATGTCCTGAAAACCCACACCCCACCCTATACGCCTCTTGACGCGAAACGCGTCACGAGGCGTTGATATGGCTTGCGTGCCAGAAGGCCAAAGGACTACAGCCTCTAGTTCCGCACCTTTTTATGCCCACCAATAAGGAATGAGGGGGGCGGGAGCTCGCGTAAAAAATGTAAACACAGCGTCCGCCATGTTTCTTCCCCGCTTAGCGAGAGAACTAGACGGACACAAAACTCCGACCATGGCAGAAGCAAATACACAATGGGAAATAGTCGAAGTGGATTTTTTAATCTATTGTTGGAAACGGACGTCCAGGGCTATTTATACGAGCCAGAATACACCGAGGAAGAATTAACACAAATAGAGGAAGAGGCTGCTGCGGCGGCAGCAGCTGAACAAGC
This sequence comes from Ammodytes dubius, assembly GCA_026122265.1. Lineage (NCBI taxonomy): Eukaryota > Metazoa > Chordata > Actinopteri > Uranoscopiformes > Ammodytidae > Ammodytes > Ammodytes dubius. Next base: position 32,820,442 of record CM047512.1, on the reverse strand, counting down.
CTTGCCAGAGGAGCCGGAGCGTGCTGGAGTGACCTGGTGGTGCGGCTGTGAGCTATGTTCGCCTATGGAGACAGAATCAGCGTCTGAGCATAGAGTAAGTGTATTTTTATTACGAACAAAGCTATTACAAGTGAACAGAGAAGAGCATAGTCTACGTTACGTTAGCTTGAAGTCCGTGTAATGCTAATCAAATCAAGGCATAGGCTACTGTATCTTCTTCGCTTATAATGTTGTGCTACTTCTTTCTTAGACAGTGTCGGCTCACAGCCTACCGGCACATCCTCGAGTGGATGTTACGAGGTGAGAGACTTGGGAGAGGCAACCGACTTGTATTGCCAGCGTGTGTTGTCCAGGCCATAAGGACAAAATATCCATCCCAAGACGGACAGTAGCCTACCGTGGCTACAAAGAGGATGAGGACGAGCTCTGATTATTTTAGCTACACGCTTTTTTGTACAGTTCCTATTACAAATAAAACTTCAAATTCATGTTGGTTTTTGTGCTTTGTTTACTAAACCAAGCGATGATGTAACTTGTGTTAGGGTCCGGGATATACATAAGTATTGCAAAGGGTAAATGGTGTAAATATTCAATAATGCTTAGCTTTTCTTCCACCTCATTGATGTGTAAAAAAATTGCTCATTCTTTATAATTTTCATATTACTGCACCCAATTTTCCCAAAATAGGAAATAACAGAAATGTTCACAAATAAACATGAATGCTTTTGATCCTTATCAAATCTGCAAACTAATGTAATATAATTTCCTGTGGACGGAAGTGTCACAAATAGAGAGGAATGACCCTTATACTAAAGTAGGCCTACTGTATAAGATAATTTATTTCTACTTGGGAGAAAAGGTTGAGTACAAATACTTATGCTGAGCTACTGTAATTATCAAATGTTTTTATGCTGTGCAGTAAGTCATCTTTTATGGATACATTCATACAGCATATGATGGCTGTATGCTGAACCTATATTGCACCTTTGTGATTTATAGGCTACCACATAAATAGTTGTTTTAAAAAACATATGGGGAAAAAGATAATCTTACAGAAAATGTAATAATTATTGAAGTGTCCCGCCACAAATCTGTTATGGTGAACATGTATTTATACTGGAGGCCAAGGTAAAAACAAAATATATTTTATTCACAAAGGAAATACACCGACGGAACAGCTGTTTCTCTGAGAGTCGCCCGGGTCCACTTCATGCCGACAATTTCTCCCACAAAGTCCTCCACTTTGAAATGGAGACTGCATATCCTTTTTTTGCTTAGAATTTCAATACCGGCGTCTTCTCCGATGATGGGGTGGTGAATTGCCTGGAGCCATTGTTTGCAACGCAAAGTGTATTTCAGCGGAAACTTGTGAAAACTTACAATCTGATTCTGTTCCTTCCTTGACTTTATGGTGCAACCGGGTACAATACAACTGGTGACCATTTTTGCGTTGTGGAAAAAACGAAAGCAGAAGTCTGAACAGGTCAACGTATCACGAGGATATGTTTACTGTCTAGTCGCGCCAGCATATTTATTTCCGACTAAGAACGGAAACAGGGGGGCGGGGCAGCAAGTTGGGAGCGAGCGCGGTGCATTGTTGGAGTTGTAGGATTTATTACATTTGAGCATGAAAAAAAGAAAAACACACATAAAAACACTCTTTCTGCCTTTTCTCAGGCTAGGATGAACCGATTTCAATTTTTTTTTTCACATTTATACTACATGGAATGATATACTTCGTATAAACTTCATGTTTCCACCGGGGGAATGATCCTTTAATAAACTTAATAAATGACAGCGCTACAACCGCGAGACAGATCTCTGACTGACTCACTGATGACGTTTTATTCTGAAAGAGCTCCGAGCGCTTCACTCACTCAGGAGGACCATGCTCTTACTTTGAAATCTAAACTGGCACTGCTGTAAGGCGTGTGTGTGTGTGTGTGTGTGTGTGTGTGTGTGTGTGTGTGTGTGTGTGTGTGTGCGTGCGTGCGTGCGTGTGTGTGTGTGTTGCATGCTGTAGCGTCCGGCAGAAAGCGGAGAAGCCGGTTTGAGAGTTTGAGAGTTTGAGAGGAGAGAACACGTCAACGCGCCAACCTGTCTGGATTATAACTGACACACCGAGAAAACTACTTTAATAATCTGAGCGACAGACAGGTTAGAGATACACAGGTAGGGGGTTAGACAGGTTAGAGAGACAGGCAGGTAAGAGTCAGACAGGTAGGGGGTTAGACAGGTTAGAGATACAGACAGGTTAGAGATACACAGGTAGGGGGTTAGACAGGTTAGAGAGAGACAGACAGGTTAGAGATACACAGGTAGGGGGTTAGACAGGTTAGAGAGACAGACAGGTTAGAGATAGACAGGTAAGAGATAGACAGGTAGGGGGTCGTTAGACAGTAAAACGACGCGCGAGGATCTCAGGAGGACACGCCCCTCCAGGTAAAAACCAAACACACCTGAATGTGTGTGAATAATAACATGTACTCTCTGTTTAACCTATTCTACGCGCTAAAGCTAATGGCGTACTACATACTGCTGGTACATTATATGTAGTAGGCGTCGGGGTATTGTGTTGGTGAACTGACTTTAACTGTTATTGTGATTATATCCTGAGTCTCGTTCTGACGGCGCGAGTGTCAGTTTGATGTTTTGATGTTTTACTGTTTGCTTCACGTCTTCAGAGATCTGTCCAAATGTTCAGACCAAGTTATGAGTGTAAGGGGGTAGAAGGTTTATTATCTGATGTGTGTGTGTGTGTGTGTGTGTGTGTCTCTGTGTCTGTGTCTCTGTCTGTGTGTGTGTGTGTGTGTCTGTGTCTTTGTGTGTGTGTGAGTGTGTGTGCGTGCGTCTGTTTCTGTGTCTGTGTCTTTGTGTGTGTGTGTGTGTGTGTGTGTTCTCTGTGTCTGTGTGTCTCTATGTGTGTGTCTCTGTGTGTGTCTGTGTGTGTGTGTGTGTGTGTGTGTGTGTGTGTTGTGTGTGTGTGTGTGTGTGTGTGTGTGTGTGTGTGTGTCACTGTGTCTGTGTGTCTCTATGTGTGTGTCTGTGTCTTTTGTGTGTGTGTGTGTGTCTCTATGTGTGCCTCCGTGTGTGTGTGAGTGTGTCTCTGTGTCTGTTTGTGTGAGTGTGTCTCTGTGTCTGTTTGTGTGTGTGTGTGTGTCTCTATGTGTGCCTCCGTGTGTGTGTGAGTGTGTCTCTGTGTCTGTTTGTGTGAGTGTGTCTCTGTGTCTGTTTGTGTGTGTGTGTGTGTGTGTGTGTGTGTGTGTGTGGTGTGTGTGTGTTGTGTGTGTGTGTGTGTGTGTGGTGGGGCGGAGGGCGGGACTTCCTGTCATTATGACTCATTATGTAGAAATGAACACAAACAAACAACAGTCAGTGAACCAGAGACAATCCCTTTTTACTACACTACATACTAAAGCACAGAAGAGTTTTAGTCTTTTTACTACACTACATACTAAAGAATAGAAGAGTTTTAGTCTTTTTACTACACTACATACTAAAGTGCAGAAGAGTTTTAGTCTTTTTACTACACTACATACTAAAGTACAGAAGAGTTTTAGTCTTTTTACTACACTACATACTAAAGTACAGAAGAGTTTTAGTCTTTTTACTACACTACATACTAAAGCACAGAAGAGTTTTAGTCTTTTTACTACACTACATACTAAAGAATAGAAGAGTTTTAGTCTTTTTACTACACTACATACTAAAGTGCAGAAGAGTTTTAGTCTTTTTACTACACTACATACTAAAGTACAGAAGAGTTTTAGTCTTTTTACTACACTACATACTAAAGTACAGAAGAGTTTTTGTCTTTTTACTATACTACATACTAAAGTACAGAAGAGTTTTAGGGCCACAGACAGGAGAGAAAAGAAAATCAGATGAGGAAGATTTTTTTTTCATTATGTTGAGAAATGTCAACATTTTATTATTATTCAAGACGAATACTGAAAATTACTATTGGAGTTAGTGGGGCATTTATGTATTTTCAGCATACTACAATTGACGTGCATGTCTTGGGACATCCTAAATCTTTTTCTGGCGTACTGAATAGTAGAGAAGTATGGGGACTGGAACGCAGGGAAGAGCACCATTAACGAACATTTTGCATCCATTACGATTGATGAACAAATATTTTGTTTGTTTGCCATCATAATTCAATGACAAGGTTTTTACTGTGTAGCCTATAATAATATTACCATTTGAAAACTAGAAAAAATATCTTGAATCTCTTGTGAATTTATATTATAAATGTCATATAAAAATTTCAATAGAATAAATCACTGCTGATTTCAAACAGTGAAGTAACTCAAATATTAAATCTGGATGTGAACACAGGGATTGTTTAGAGGTGCGACGGCCCGGTCTTAGGTTGCTGTGTCCAGATGTTGTGACATCACAGCGTCATATTCTAAGTTTAGTCCGAATGGAAGGAAATCCCCACACTGTCTGACCAGCTTCCTGTGTGTTAATGATCATCTCATAATAACCCTGTGTGTGTGTGTGTGTGTGTGTGTGTGTGTGTGTGTGTGTGTCTGTGTGTGTGTGTGTGTGTCTCTCTCTCTCCCTGTCTCATTGTGTGTGTGTGTGTGTGTGTGTGTGTGTCTCTCTCTCTCTCTCTTCCTATCTCATTGTGTGTCTGTGTCTGTGTCTGTGTGTGTGTGTCTGTCGCTCTCTCTCTCTCTCTCTCTGTGTGTCTCTCTCTCTCTCTGTCTCATTGTGTGTCTGTGTGTGTGTCTCTCTCTCTCTCTGTCTGTGTGTGTGTGTGTGTGTGTGTGCGTCCTGTTTGTGTTAATGAGTTCAGGCTTGAACCAGATGATACTATCAACAGTCCTGAGATGGAGAGAGAGTCAGTCGGTCTGACAGGGTCCACTACGAGGGTCCTCAATACACCACAAGGTTAGTCTGTGTGGTGTGTGTGTGTGTGTGTCTGTGTGTGTGTGTGTGTGTGTGTGTGTCTAGTTAAATAATTATACATTAAATCGTGGTTTGAATTTTTGAAACTTGGATGAATTAATATGGTATATTCCTAGTAGCATGAGGTTCACCAAACCAGTGACAACAAACGTTCATTTAATAAGTTAACTCCATACTAACCCGGTGTGTGTGTGTGTGTGTGTGTGTGTGTGTGTCTGTCTGTGTCTGTGTTTGTCTGTGTGTTTTTGTTTTTTTGTTTAAAATGCTCCAAGTCTTTCCCAAACTTCATGGAATAATCACAGCCATAAGTTCACCACTGTGTCTGTGTCATTCCCACAAAACCTACTTTTGACATCTATCTCTGTGTGTTTAGATATGAAGTGAAAATTGGAAGGAAATATAATATATTGTACAAACATTTAGGATGTCTGTCTTTTACTTTGTTATTTATATTGACACAACACTTAAGAGGCAATAACATAAGTTCAACACCTTTCTTTCTTTTCACAATTTTTTTATTGTAGTTTTTTTTAACAACATAAACAACAAAACATTTGCACCATCTGAAGAACACAAAGTGATTTATTTAAAACAAAATAATAAACAGAAAAAGTATAATAAACAAAATATAGGCTATAAAAAAAATTTAAAATTAAGAAAAATGTTCATCTGTCATGACAGCCATGTATGGTTCCCAGAGCTGAATAAAGTCACATCGCTTGCCCTTGGCTCTGTATGTGAAGTTCTCCCCTGTTTGTGTGTTTTTAGACAAAGACCAAAATCCATCGGAGACCCAAGAACTTCTGTTGGATCCAAACCATGTGGGTCAAACCAGCGATCGCTTAAACCTCCAGGATTCTCCAACAGGAAACCAGAAAACTGAAACTTCTTCTCAGACAGATCAAGGAGATCATGAATCTTCTGCTGCTGGAGAGGAGGAAGATAAACCCCTAGGCCCTGGTCCTACAGATCCAGATGATCTGGGTCGAACCAGCGATCCCTCAAACCACCAGGAATGTCCAACAGAAAAACTGAAAAGTGAAAATTCCGAGCATCAGAACCAGGGGGATTTTCCAACGTTAGAAAAACCCAAAATTCATCTTTCTGACCCGATTGACAGACCTGGGGTTGAGGATTGTGCTTCCAAGAGAGACCCACAGAACCCACATCAACATTCTCCGACAGAACCAGGAGATTCTGTAAGATATGAAGCAACACCAGACGAGTCGAAGGCAAACGGACTTCACAAAAATCTTCCCTCAGAAAACTTGACGGTTTGTGTTTCAAACTTCTCTAAAGGAAACTGGAAAGATCTAGAAATATCTGAGAAGGAAAATTCAACAACTAAGGATTGTCTTCAGATTCAAAACCCAAACATTAAGGATTGTCTGCCGATAGAAAAACCAAACATTAAGGATTCTGCGTCTGTGAAGGATCTGACAAGCCCTGACGAACCTTCTCCATCCAAACCTGGTCAAACGAACTCAGAAGATCATGAAAGACATGAACTCAAACCAGTCGAATCAACGGAAAACCAACTCAGAGAAGATCTTTCTGGGGAGAACGTAACAGTTTTCGTTAAAAACTTCACGATAGAGAACTGGAAACATCTCGACATCAGTGAGACAGAAAACCCCAAAACTAAAGAGTGTCCCTCTATGAACGATCAGACAAAACCAGATGCTCTTGGTACAGATCGAAGGAACTCAGAATATCCTACAACAAATGAACTTAAACCAGTGGAAACAAAGGACAGAACATTCCCAGTTGATTCTCAGGTTGTCCAAATTCACAAGGATCTTTGTCCAAACCAAACAGCTCCTCAGCTTCCCTCTGAGAACATAACTGGTTCCATTTCAACGTTAACTCAAAATCTTGACTCTGGTGAAACTGAAAAACCTAATATTAAGGATTTATCCACATCAAACCAGAAGAAAATTGAAATCTGTGAGATAGAAAATTCAGAAACTGACGATTTTCATCTGAGGGAAAAAGCTAATATGAAGGATTATGCTTCTGTGAGCGATCAGACAAACCCAGATGCTGTTGGACCTGATCAGAGGAACCCAGAAGATGCAGCAGGACATGAACCAACACCAGACGATTCCACAGCAAACCAGCTCAGAG
>CM047512.1:32795895-32808395 GCA_026122265.1 Ammodytes dubius | reverse complement strand
GGAAAGAACACTCCCTGTCCATACTCAGACAATCACACTTCACAAATGAATCCTTTTCTCAGGCTAGGATGAACCGATTTCTAAAATGTTTGCACATTTACACTACACAGGATCTCAGAGTTCAATACACCTTCATATTCCCACCGGGGAAGTAGGCCTTTAATGAAATCATTTGATCGTGATTTTTCTCTACTTATGACTATTGCAGTATGTCCGTCCTGGGAGAGGGATCCCTTACTCTGTCGACTCTCCCTGAGATTTCTTCAATTTTTTTAATCCCGGTAAAGGGTTTTTTCTGGGAGTTTTTTCTCAGCCAAGCTAAGGGTGTAAGGGCAGAGGGATGGATGGATGGATGGATAGATAGATAGATAGATAGATAGATAGATAGATAGATAGATAGATAGATAGATAGATAGATAGATAGATAGATAGATAGATAGATAGATAGATAGATAGATAGATGGATAGATAAGGTCAGGGTGTCATATTGTATCATATTGTATGGAATGTAAAGCCCACTGAGGCAAATGTCTATTTGTGATTTTGGGCTATACAAATAAAACTGATTTTATCATGTGACCAGGTCTGCCGGCGGCTGAAGGCTCCCAGTCGCCCTCTCTGTCAGACGGAGGAACAGGGAGGAGGAAGAAGAGCCGTCGCTCATTCAAGATGGCCGCTCTGCGTAGAGACTCATCGAGTAGCGACAGAACACAACAAGAGAGAGAGAGACTGATGGAGGAGGTCAAGAGCCAGAAGGTAAGAGAGAGAGTCTGTCTGTCTGTCTGAGTGTGTGACTAACAATAGTATGTATCCTTTAGGAGTTAGCATGGATCCTTCACAGAGCCCTGGACTAACAGTAGTATGTATCCTTTAGGAGTTAGAGCCCTGGACTAACAGTAGTATGTATCCTTTAGGAGTTAGTATGGACTAACAGTAGTATGTATCCTTTAGGAGTTAGTATGGACTAACAGTAGTATGTATCCTTTAGGAGTTAGTATGGATCCTTCACAGAGCGCTGGACTAACAGTAGTATGTATCCTTTAGGAGTTAGTAGAGCTCTGGACTAACAGTAGTATGGATCCTTTAGGAGTTAGTAGAGCTCTGGACTAACAGTAGTATGTATCCTATAGGAGTTAGTATGGATCCTGCACAGAGCCCTGGACTAACAGTAGTATGTATCCTTCAGGAGTTAGAGCCCTGGACTAACAGTAGTATGTATCCTTCAGGAGTTAGAGCCCTGGACTAACAGTAGTATGTATCCTTTAGGAGCTAGTATGGATCCTTCACAGAGCCCTGGACTAACAGTAGTATGTATCCTTTAGGAGTTAGTAGAGCCCTGGACTAACAGTAGTATGGATCCTTTAGGAGTTAGTATGGATCAGACTAACAGTAGTATGCATCCTTTAGGAGTTAGTATGGATCCTCCACAGAGCGCTGGACTAACAGTAGTATGTATCCTTTAGGAGTTAGCATGGATCCTAACAGTAGTATGTATCCTTCAGGAGCTAGTATGGATCCTTCACAGAGCCCTGGACTAACAGTAGTATGCATCCTTTAGGAGTTAGCATGGATCCTAACAGTAGTATGTATCCTTCAGGAGCTAGTATGGATCCTTCACAGAGCCTGGACTAACAGTAGTATGCATCCTTTAGGAGTTAGCATGGATCCTAACAGTAGTATGTATCCTTCAGGAGCTAGTATGGATCCTTCACAGAGCCCTGGACTAACAGTAGTATGCATCCTTTAGGAGTTAGCATGGATCCTAACAGTAGTATGTATCCTTCAGGAGTTAGTATGGATCCTTCACAGAGCCCTAACAGTAGTATGTATCCTTCAGGAGCTAGTATGGATCCTTCACAGAGCGCTGGAGTCCTCCCAGATGGAGAAGCGTTCTGTCTCGGCGTTTGTGTCGGCGCCGTGTGACGCGGCGCGACTGGAGCTGCTGCGTCACGGGCAACGCATGACCTCTGACCTCACGGAGAGGTTACATCACTCCAACATGGCCGCCAACGACCTCACGGAGAGGTTACATCACTCTGAGAGGGCGACCGAGGACGCACAGCGGGAAGCGAGAGAGATGGAGAGAGAGAGAGACGAGATGAGACTGGAACTAAGAACGCTGAGAGAGAGAGACCTGGCCAAGCAAGAGGTGAGACAGACACACACACACACACACACACAGACACTTTAGCTGTGTCTCAATAAAGGGGCCGTATCCTTCCAAGGACGCGGTCTATGAAGGCTATAGCCTATGAAGGCCGATTCGAAGGCCGAACGAGCGTTGTTAAACGAGACGGTCTCCGCAGGTCTCCGTTTACGAGCATTTCCGGTTCACGTAACAAGCCGTTACCTTGCGTGAGGACTCGCCGCTCCTGTGCTGCCTACCAACCCTGATTGCTGCCAACGGAGACAGCCCTGTCAACGGAGGAAAAAAGAAAAAGAAGTTGCCTACCAAAAAAAGTACAAGAAAAAAAGAGAGGAAGATAAAAGTTAAGAAGATGGAGCAACACGTTGCTGTTTTGTTATTTTTTATTTTATTTTATGCCATCTCTGAAAAAAACGCAATGAATCTTGGGATATGTTGGGCCACGAAGGATACATCTGATGCAGCCTTCAAAACCGTGAAACGAAGGCTGCATTTCTCGGCTGCATATGAAGGAGCCTTGCAAATGGAACAAGCCTTGACGCGCCGCTATGACGCAATCGGTCTTCAAATGCAGCCTTCGTAGACCGCAACCCCTGAATTGAGACACAGCTACAGAGATGTCAGAGATGTCAGAGATCCTACTGGAGGTTAACTTGATGATGTCACTATTTCCTGTGTCAGGTGATCATGAAACTGTCCAATCAGCTGTCGGCCTGTCTGTCTGACCCGCCCCCACCTCCACCGAGCCAGGAGACGGACAGGCTGAGGGAGGAGATACACAACCTCAAGGTGAACACACACACACACACACACGCACACACACACACACACACACACACACACACACACACACACACACACACACACACACACACACACACACACACACCACACACACACACACACACACACACACACACACACACACACACACCTCAAAGTGAACACAACTTATTTTACAACTTTTTCGTGATTTTTTTTAAACAGTCGACATTTTCTTCCTAAAAACAACCTGAAAGTGCATTTTGAAGTGTTGTCTGACCCTGTGTGTGTGTGTGTGTGTGTGTGTGTGTGTGTGTGTGCGTGTGTGTGTGTGTGTGTGTGTGTGTGTGTGTGTGTGTGTGTGTGTGTGTGTGTGTGTGTGTGCAGGATGACTTGTCGGCCTACAGAACTCAGAACCAGTTCCTGAACTCTGAGTTGTACCAGCTGACCCGACTGTGGAGGAGAAGCTCAGAGCAGGAGAAGAGCCTCATGGTGAAGGTGTGTGTGCCATGGACTTAAACGTGACGTGATCAGTTAACCTCGGATTACCTCCCAGATGAACTGATTAAATTATTAAGCTATTAACTATCTACCAAAAACATTGTATTACTTTTATTGTATGATAATTTACATTTACATAATATGATGTTGATATCAAACACACAAACTAAAAAAAAAAAAAACACTACAAGCGGGTGGGTAACTTGGAGGCAGGCTGTCCTGCCCACCCAATAATAAAATTAGAAGCAATGCATGGTAATGGTATATTCTTTAGTATTAATTAATTGTCTGAATTTTATTTGACATTTTCTTGGACAGCGAATGAACAGGTCCGTCCGATAGTGGGCCTGGACTTCCACCTAAAAAAAAAAAAAAAAAAAAAAAAAAAAATCTTTTTTGATTGGGTGGGCACAGCCCACATTTGGGTGAGCACCGCCCACCCTGGCCCCTGGCTACCGCCGGCCCTGTGTGTGTGTGTGTGTATCCCTGTATCCCTGTCTGTCTGTCTGTCTGTGTGTGTGTGTGTGTGTGTGTGTGTGTGTGTGTGTGTGTGTGTGTGTGTGTGTGTGTGTGTGTGTGTGTGTGTGTGTGTGAAAGAGAGACTGTGTGTGTGTTTGATTTTCAAATCTCTGCAAACACAATTTTTACAACTCTCTCTCTCTATCCCTGCAGTGTTGACGCTTATACACTCACTCACACACACATACACACACACACACACACACACACACACACACACTCACACTCACACTCACTCACTCACTCACTCTCACACTCTCTCACTCACTCACTCACTCACTCACTCACTCACTCACTCACTCACTCACTCACTCACTCACTCACTCACTCACTCACTCACTCACTCACTCACTCACTCACTCACTCACATACTCACTCACTCACTCACTGCCTCACTCACTCACTCACACACTCACACACACACTCACACACACCCTAATAACTGTCTCTCTCTCTCTCTGCAGTGTTGCTACCTGGAGGCGAGTGTGTGTGAGACGGAGAGCAGATACCTCAGTGTGCTGCGTCAGCTTCAGGAGGACAAAGCTCTGGCACCGGCCCAACGGGAGGCCGCCAGCCGACTCATTCAGGCCGCTCTGAAGGGAGGGGCGAAGGGTGCTGCTAAAGTCAGCTCGGACAGGTAACAGGGCACACAGGCAGACAGACACTCACTCACTCACTCAGTTTATGTTTATACTAACAGCGTTACTATTTAATATTCCTGGTATATATATGGTAAATGGACTTGACTTATATAGCGCTTTTCTAGCCGATTTTCTCAGCCCCAAAGCGCTTTACATATCTTACCACATTCACCCATTCATACACACACTCATACACCGATGGCATTAGCTGCAAGGCGCTCTCTGAACCATCGGGAGCAATTTGGGGTTCAGTGTCTTGCCCAGGGACACTTGGACATGTGGCGGGTAGGCGGGGAAATCGAACCTCCGACCCTGCACTCCAGAGGCAATCTTCCTACCCACTTCGCCACTGCACATATATAGTTTTTGACACTTATATGTTATTAGACAGACAGACAGACAGACAGACAGACAGACAGACAGACAGACACACACACACACACACACAGACAGACAGACAGACAGAATAAACAGCTGTCTCACTGTCTGTCCTCAGAGATCACGATGAATACGGATTTAAAATCATTCCCGACTATGAGGTTGAAGATATGAAACTACTGGCGAAGATACAAGCTCTGGAGATACGCTCACACAACCTACTGCTGCAGGTAACACACGCAGACACAACACACACACACACGCACGCACACGCATGCACGCACACACACACACACGCACGCACGCACGCACCACACACACACACACACACACACGCTTGTTAAATCCAGCTATAATGGTTCAACAGTGCCATCTACTGTCGTAAACGTGTACCTGCACGGAGTAGTTGGGTCATTAGGGCAATGCATTCTGGGGATTCTCCAAAGCCATTGAGAGAATTCCATGAGGTAATACCTGTGTTGAGTCTGTGCGCATATTTAATGATTAACTATATGAACTGTAGTTAGAAGTTGAGCTGTTTATGTAAAGTAGGAATATATATGTGTTAAAGATACTTTTCGCCATGTCTTTGTTTGTTTTCAAGTAGCCTTTTGTATGTTTTATTGGTCGGGAAAACTCCTGTTTAAGCTAGCTCACGTTATGTGCCGTCCTTACAGTGAACACACTGCTCATCTGTGCCCACGTTGATGCCATTTAGCTGGATTTAACAAGAACTCAACCAACCATGTTGCACAAGCACGCGCACGCACGCACGCACGCACGCACGCACGCACACACATTTTATTTTATTTTATTTTATTTTATTTCTGTTTGTTAGTTTGTTAGTTTGTTTGTGTTTTTGAAAAAAATTAAATAAAAAACTTCAATAAATATATTGTGAAATAATTATAATATTTTGTCTCTTCACAGGAGGGCTCAGAGCGGCCTCTACTGTCCCGCTGGGCTCAGTACCTGGCGGCGCGCTCTGATGACATCATCAGCCCCTCCCCGGAGCTGAAGGCCCTGCTGAGGGGGGGGTCCCCAAAGAGCACAGAGCCCGACTGTGGAGAGGGTTAGTCTGGGTCAGAACTAGAGGCATGAGGGAGAGACACCCAGACAGGTACACACAGGTTAGTATGGACAGAGAGACAGACAGACAGACAGACAGACAGACAGATGGACACTTTTATTTATTTATTTATTTAACTTTTATTTATCCTCGAGAGACCAATTGAGGGGTGACCCTCATTTACAATGATGTCGAGTTCAACAAATTCAAAGGAAAAACAACAATACATACACAATATTCAATGCAAAAACATCAAATACACAACAACAGGTGAAGAGAAAAAAAAAACAATTGAAACATTTACATAGTGGTGAAGAGTGGCAGCAATTAAAATGAAATGGGTGAAAGTACAATATAGCCTAATTAAAACAGTTACAGGTAGAGTTTGGCAGATTTAAGATAGTTTGTTTAAATTGGTTAAAAGATATGAAGGTATTTAGTTAATTTGTTGCTGTAAGTTGTTCCAGGAGTCGGACACACACACACACACACACACACACACACACACACACACACACACACACACACACACACACACACACACACACACACACACACACCCCGTTCTAACCCAGATGTTGTGGTTTGTTTCCAGTTGTGTGAGAAGAGCCACAGCGCGTCCCACCCGGCCTGCAGACAGATAGAACTGGACCTGCACAGAACGCTGACAACCAATCAGAAGTTCAGCTCCCCGCTAAGCCCCGCCCTCCAGCAGCTACGGAGGATCCTATTGGCTTTCTCCTGGCACAACCCCGAGATAGGATACTGCCAGGGACTCAACAGGTAGAGAGAGAGGGAGGGAGGGAGGGAGGGAGAGAGAGAGGTAGAGAGAGGGAGGGAGGGAGAGAGAGGGAGGGAAGGAGGGAAGGAGGGAGAGAGACGGAGAGGGAGAGACGGAGAGAGACAGAGACAGAGAGAGACGGAGAGAGAGAGAGGATACTGCCAGGGACTCAACAGGTAGAGAGAGAGAGAGAGAGAGAGAGAGAGAGAGAGAGAGAGAGAGGGAGAGAGAGAGGGAGGGAGAGAGAGAGAGAGAGAGGGAGGGAGAGAGACAGAGAGAGACGGAGAGAGAGAGAGGATACTGCCAGGGACTCAACAGGTAGAGAGAGAGAGAGAGAGAGAGAGAGAGACAGACAGACAGACAGAGAGAGAGACGGAGAGAGAGAGAGAGAGAGAGACTCAACAGGTGCAGGAGAGTTTAAGCTGTGTTCAAAAAGCCCTACTAACGTCCTCCCTCCTACATACTCAACATGTATGTACTACATACTGCCTACTTAACCATCCATTGTGTACGCGAGGTTCGTCTGACCGTTTACACTGAAGTATACAGAAGCAATTAAGAATAAAAAAAAAAATCTTCCATGCCGTTTGAAAAGACGCAATGCATTGTGGGGCGGTTGAGTAGGAAAAGTATCGATCCGCAAAATCTTCCCAGAAGTTAGTACTTATCCGGGCATTTCTCGCCTACACAAACTTGCATACACAACCGTCATATACTCAAATTTATGTCAAAATGAGTATGAGTAGGACGAGTAGTATGGCTTTTTCAACACAGTCAGAGACAGAGAGAGAGACAGAGAGAGAACCATGCACACAGAGAGTGACAGACAGACAGACAGAGAGAGAGAGTCACACGCAGAGAGAGAGACAGACACACAAACACGAAAGTATGGAGAGTTTATTTTTTCTCTACATTATTATATCTCGCTTATCTCTCAACTGATTTTCACAGGAGGCAGTTTGTTAAAATCTTAACAAATTAAACATTACATGAGACTTGTCGTGTGTGTGTGTTGTGCGTGTGTGTGTGTGTGTGTGTGTGTGCGTGCCTGCCCGCCTGTGTGTGTGTGTGTGTGTGTGTGTGTGTGTGTGTCAGGCTGGCGCCATAGCTTGCTGGGCTGCAGAGTGAGGAGAAGCGTTCTGGTGTCTGGTGTCTGTGATGAGTTCATCAGGCCTCAAGAATACTACACTAAGAACCTGCTGGGCTCACAGGTACACACACCTCTCTCTCTCCTCTGTCTGTCTCTCATCTCTCAACACACACACAACACACTCTCTCACTCTCTCTCTCTGTCTCTCTCTCTCTGTGTCTCTCTCTCTCTCTCTCTGTCTCTCTCCTCTCTCTCTCTCTGTCCCTCTCTCTGTCTCTGTCTCCCTCTCTCTCTCTGTCTCCCTCTCTCTCTCTCTCTCTCTCTCTCTCTTCTCTCCTCTCTCTCTCTCTCTCTCTGTCCTCTCTCTCCTCTCCTCTCACACACTACTACACTAAGAACCTGCTGGCATCCCAGTACACACACACACACTCACTCACTCACATCACTCACGACTCACTCACTCACTCACATCACTCACTCACACTAATTACTATATTTATAACTACTATATTTCCATATTATCTGCCAGTGAAATAAGAACTAATCTAATATATACTAACACATACTATACCTGTGTGTCCCTTAGTCTTTTTATTGTTGTTTGTCTTTTTACTGTTTTTGTATTGTATTATGGACCGTTTTCTCTCTGTGTCTGGAATAAAATTAAAATAAATAATACTAATTGTCGTCTTATTTTGAAGGCGGACCAGCGTGTTCTGAAGGACCTGCTGTCAGAGAAGCTGCCGCGCGTCAGCAGCCATTTTGTGTCTCACGGTGTGGACGTCTCCATGGTGACCTTTAACTGGTTCCTCGTCGCCTTCGTGGAGAGTTTACCCAGCGACATCCTGCTACCGCTGTGGGACGCTTTCCTTTATGAGGGGACCAAGGTACCTGTCTGTCTGTGGGTCTGTGGGTCTGTCTGTCTGTCTCTCTGTGTCTCTGTCTGTCTGTCTGAGATTACCACAATAAAAGGCCACTCTGAAATGTGCATTGTTTTGCTTTATTGGGGGTCTGGGGACTCAGAATCAGTCAGTATCTGGTGTGACCACCATTTGCCTCATGCAGTGCAACACATCTTCTTCGCATAGAGTTTATCAGATTGTCAATTGTGGCCTGTGGAATGTTGGTCCACTCCTCTTCAATGGCTGTGCGAAGTTGCTGGAGACGGCTTATGGTGGAGAAATGAACATTCAATGCACGAGCAACAGATCTGGTTGACATTCCTGCTGTCAGCATGCCAATTGCACGCTCCCTCAATGCTTGTGGCATCTGTGGCATTTTGCTGTGAGACAAAACTGCACATTTCAGGGTGGCCTTTTATTGTGGACAGTCTAAGGCACACCTGTGCACTAATCATGATGTCAGATCAGCATCTTGATGTGGCACACCTGTGAGGTGGGATGGATTATCTCAGCAAAGCAGAAGTGCTCACTATCACACATTTAGACAGATTTGTGAACAATGT
This sequence comes from Ammodytes dubius, assembly GCA_026122265.1. NCBI lineage: Eukaryota > Metazoa > Chordata > Actinopteri > Uranoscopiformes > Ammodytidae > Ammodytes > Ammodytes dubius. Next base: position 32,799,043 of record CM047512.1, on the reverse strand, counting down.
TTGAGAGAAATGGTACAATTGTGTATCTGGAATGAATTTTAGATCTTTAAGTCCATCTCATGAAAAATGGGAGCAAAAACAAAAGTGTTGCGTTTATATTTTTGTTGAGTGTATATATATGTGCGTGTCTGTCTGTCTGTGTGTGTGTGTGTGTATGTGGTTTTGTGTCTGTGTGTGTGTGTGTGTGTGTGTGTGTGTGTGTAGGTGATGTTCCGTTACGCTCTCGCTCTGTTTAAATACAAAGAGGACGACATCCTGAAGATACAGGACAGCGTAGAGATCTACCAATACCTTCGCTTCTTCACCAAGACCATCTCTGACCCCAGGTACACACACACACACACACACACACACAGACACACACACACACACGCACGCACACGCACGCACTCGCGCTCGCTCGCTCACTCACTCACTCACTCACTCACTCACTCACTCACTCACACACATCATTATTTGGCAGAATTGGAATGTGCTGTTTTGGTGCTATTTTTGGACAAATAATTAGGTAAAACTGTGTGTGTGTGTGTCTCTCTCTCTCTCTGTGTTTGTCTGTCTGTCTCTCTCTCTCTCTCTGTGTGTGTTCTCTCTCTCTCTCTCTCTCTCTGTGTGTCTCTCTCTCTCTCTCTCTCTCTCTCTCTCTCTGTGTCTGTGTGTGTCTCTCTCTGTCTCCCTCTCTCTCTCTCCCTCTCTCCCCCTCTCTCTCTCTCTCCCCCTCTCTCTCTTTCTCTGTCTCCCTCTCTCCCTCCCTCCCCCCCTCCCCTCTCTCTCTCTCTCCCTCCCTCCCTCCCTCCCCCTCTCTCTCTCTCTCTCTGTGTCTCTCTCTCTCTGTGTCTCTCTCTCTCTCTCGCCCCCTCCCCCCCTCTCTCTCTCTCTCTCTCTCTCTCTCTCTCTCTCCCTCTCCCTCCCTCCCTCTCCCTCCCTCTCTCTCTCTCTCTCTCTCTCTCCCCCTCTCTCTCTCTCTCTCTGTGTCTCTCTCTCTCTGTGTCCTCTCTCTCTCTCTCCCCCCTCCCCCCCTCTCTCTCTCTCTCTCTCTCTCTCTCTCTCTCTCTCCCTCCCCTCTCTCTCTCTCTCTCCTCTCTCCCTCTCTCTCTCTCTCTCTGTGTTACAGGAAGCTCACCAACATTGCGTTCTGTGATATGAACCCTTTCCCTGGTCGGGTGCTGACAAGCCGGCGTGCAGTACACCTGGATGTCCTGAAGGGGGAGATGGTGAGGCTGGAGCAGCAGCAGAGAGACTTTAATTCAGACAGAGAAGAAGAACGAGGGGACAAAGACCAGCTGGGGACAACCGCCAGTGAGGACGAGGATTAGATCATACTAAAACAGACTGCCATACTAGCGTCCTACATTCTACATACTCACCATCTATATACTGCATGTAACGGCTGTAGAATGGTTGCTCACTCAATGAAGAATACCATAATGCCAGGCTACAGGATCTGCACATTTATTTTCTATAAAAGAGCAGTGGAGGGCACAATTAGAATAGACACAGGCAGGTAGGTTCTCTCTCTCTGTTAGTCCCCTTAAACAGACCAAACGATCTGCAAATAATTAACTAAAATAGCGGACCATTTAACGGACATTAGAAACGTTTCCTTAGCAACAACTTTTAAGTAGACACCTAGCAAAACATTACATACAATTTCGCCAAGATTAAATGACTTAAACATGCTAAGTTAGCAAGAAACGGGAGAGAGCAACAAACACATCTTACCCTGACAAAAGTTCTCCAATCTTTTGCCGGGAAAAAAGCAATGATGTCACCCATGTGTCTTGCCGTGTGCAACGTTAATTAAGACCCCCCTTGCTGCAGAGTAACTCGGAACTCATTATAAAAATAGCGATATAAACAGATATAGAAATGGTACACATACAGGTTTTGAGAATGTTCACTAAAATAAAATAAAATAGGCAACAAATTGACTCAGCTACATGCATACTGTCTACTCAAAGATCGATTGTGTATGCGAGGTGCGTCGAAACGTTTTCAGTTGAAGTATACTCAAGCAATGAAGAATTTCTTCTTCTTATAAGATTCAGGCAGTTTAGACACTGTTTAGCATATAACCGCCCTCTACAGGTTAGATATTGAACTAGTTTTTTACAGTCCTGTGTTCATCATCTGTGTTTTAGACCTCTTGTTTTATAATGATGTTTTGAGGCGGAGGATCCCTCCGACGCTCTCTGTCCGGCTCATCAGCACTCAGCTGTCTGTGAGTTGAGCTGGACGAGCCGCGGTGTGTGGAACAGCGATCTGTTCTGATCTCTCTCCACTATCTTCCCGGAAGTTAGTACTCATCTGGGAATTTCTCACATACCCAAACTCGCATACCCAACCGTCACATACTCAAATTGAAGTCAAAATTAGTATGAGTAGGACGTTAGTATGGCTTTCCGAACACAGCCACAGAGAGATACACGGAGAGAGTCAGACAGGCAGGGAGAGAGAGAGAGAGAGAGAGAGAGACAGGGAGGGAGGGAGGGAGAGACAGACACACACACATTGAAACAACATATCACTCAACCATCTTAAACACTAATTTTGAATTATTTATTTAAACTCACTGAAGACACGCACACAGACACAGTCTTATGATATACTGTAAATACAAATATATTTTTTGGTTGGATGTAAAAGGGGATGCGGGGTGGGTTTATATTGTTTTTATACGTACTATACCTTTTCTACGTGGTTTAAATATGTCTGTATATGTTGATCTGTGTAAAACCAGCAAAATAAAACTTTAAAGCTGTACTGTCTGTGTGTCTGTGCTTTTTGGAGTGTCTTTGGCGCCCCCCTCTGGTAGAACCTGGTCATTACATCGGTTTTTTTCTACTGCTATTCAAAAGTCAAAGTCAGCTTTATTTATCAATAATTATAATGATAATTATATTACAAAATCTATAATACGTTTCTCTCTGACACGGTGCAATAAGAACATAAGGATAAAATAAGGTGAAATAAGATCAGTAATATTTACAGTAAATACATTCTAAATAGTGCAAAAGGAAAAACAGAACGGTGTATATAAAGTAAATAAATTGAAATGTGCAGATTCGAGGACCATCATTTACAACAATTTAGTTACTCTGTCTGGCACAATAACATAGCAACATCCATCTCCTCCTCCTCTGACTCTCAC